>JAODAL010024072.1:0-61325 GCA_025379985.1 Phyllomedusa bahiana | reverse complement strand
AGTCTTTGTGCCCTCCGGCCTGATGTTGCTGCTGCCACCTCAACACTGTGTTATTGTGCCAATCTGTGGCCTACTCATGCTGCTGCCACCTCCACAATCTGTCATTTTGCCACTCTGTAAAATACTCATGCTGCTGTCAACTCCACAATCTGTCATTGTGCCACTCCGTAAACTACTCATACTGCTGACAACTGACCACTCTCTCACTCGACCACCCTGTGGTTTCCTAATGCTGTTTCCACCCTCCACCATTCTATGATGTTGCCACTATGTTTGGTTTCCCCCTTCTTTTAATCTGTCAGAAAGAATTAAAAGGACAAACACAACCTATTGTGTCTTCGGAGAAGCCGTAAGGCCAGTATGACATGGTCTTTTGTTTGCATCAGGATTGTCTGATGATTAGGTAGCCAAAAGCAGGAGTGGATACAAAACATGAAAGACATGCAAGTTTTCCATTTACTTGTAATCTCTGTTTTGGACCAACTCCTGTTTCTTTTTGAGTTTAGCAGTACTGACGGATTACCGACCGATTGAAAGTGGACACTGACAGATCAAAGGAAGGGCAAAATGATTAGTGAAGTTAACGCAAAATTACTGTCGACCCCCTCTCCACATGGGGTGGCTCTACATGTGTCAGAGTTTAACATAATCACCACAATAAATGAAAAAATTTACTCTTTGCCACAGTTAACAATATCCCAACACACTGAACTGGATGGATTTGAGATGTGTGTTCACACACTGGATTTGACACAAAGTTCCCCACAATAAGTGAAAAAATTAACTCTGTGACTCAGGTAGCAATATCCCAAAATAAAAAAACGCTGGTTCAGGAACAGGTGTGCATATGACACACCTGTGTATTTAAAAGGTATTTCACCCTAGTAACTTGAAAATCGGAAGTATTTTGCACATCTAGTGCCCCAGAGAGATGCTTGAGCATACGAGACACAGTGACAAGTTGCAGAATTTAACATGACTGCCCTATTTATAGGGCTGTGACATCACAGAAGCTGGCTGGCTGCTGATTGGCTGCCGCTCTGCTCATTTCATTGAGGGCGTTCCTTTCTTCCTACCATAGTTCTGTGCCCCATGTCATGCCATGTGCTTTCGGCCATTTTAGATTCATTACCACGAATCGCCATGAACGTTGGCATCGTTCAGAATCAAATTTTTCCTGAAATTGCAAGTGAATTCCACTTCGTTAGAATCAATTCGCTCATCTCTAGCATGGAGCTAGAGGTACGAGACAAGGTTCCGGACAACACACAAGCGAGCACATCATCAGTCGCAGGACCGTCAGGCCTGTCATCGCTTGGTCAGTTCCCTATGAATCTCAGTACTGAAGAGCATCGGCAATCTGTTGTTCAGTGGTTAACACACCCTGCATCCAGCGGTTTTACCTCCTTTTCCTCTCGGTCAAGGGCATCAATGTCATCATCATCATCACCAGTTCAACCTCAAGCAAACACGGGTGGTCGCACAAGTCCGCTAATATTACTCCACCAGCCATGGTCAGTGGTAGCAGCAGGAACACCACTTCTAGGTTTTCACAGTTGAAGAGGTCCAGGACCTGTGAAGCCTGGGCCTTTTACGATCAAGCCTCAGATTTTTCGACTGACATCATATGTTGGATTTGCTTTCAACACGTGAGTCGAGGAAAGAATATAAAGAGTTTAAGCACCACCAACATGAACAGGCACATGCATTTAAAGCATGAATTGCTGTGGAAGAGTCATTTTAAGAAAAAATTCCACACAGATCCTGGGCTTCCAACCACTGTGACCTTTACTGCCTCTTCCTCCTCTGCCACTTCCAAGTCTAAGCGATCCTCTGATGCCGAAGTGCCGGAGCAGCATGAGCAAGCACCATTCCCAGTCCCAGACACTGTCAGCCGATTCCCAACACAGTCTACACCTTCTCCTTCCACCAGTCTGACCTGCACGCTGTACAGCAGCCAGTCCGGCAGCCAGCCTTCTGTGTACCAGCTGTGGGAGCATAAGAAACACTTTCACCCCAACCATTCCAAAGCCAAATGCCTGAATGTCGACATTGCCAAGCTGTTGGCCTTGTAAACGTTGCCTTTCTGTCTGGTTGATGGATTCCATCACGTCATGGCTCTGGCATGCCCCCAATATCAGATGCCGAGCAGGCATTTCTTTACCAGAAAAGCTATCCCTTCCCTGGCCCGCCACGTTGCAGAAAAGATTTCCAGCGCATTGGATGCATCTGAGTCCACCAAAGTCAATCTCACTACAGACACATGAACTAGTAAGCACAGCAATGGCGTTACATCTCTCTGACTGCTAACTGGGTGAGATTGGTGGATGACAGCGCCTCTTCCACACTACTGGGGTGGTGCATAGTCCAGATCCCCAACCTCCACAAGTAGCATCACGTGCAAAGAGAAACCAGGCCATTCTGAAATTAATTTGTCTTGGAGACCGTCAACACACAGGTCAAGAGCTGTGGACGGCTCTGCGCACTCTGACCGACCAGTGGATGGGTGCTAAGAACCTGGCACCAGACAAGGTGGTGTGGGACAACAGGAGAAATCTCCTTGTTGCCTTTAGGATCGGTAGATTTACGCACATACCTTGCCTGGTATATGTCATGAACCTGGTTGTGCAGAAATTTCTCAAGCACTACCCGGGTCTTGACTGTCTGCTAAGAAAGGTTTGAGGTCTTAGTTCACACTTCCGACGTTCGCATCCTGCTTCTGCTCGACTGGCAGCGTTGCAGCGTGATCTGGGCCTCCCCGTCAACAGTCTCATTGTTGACATCGCAACACGCTGGAATTGTGGCAGCAGTGTAATGCCATTATGTAGTATAAAGTGTTGCATGGCCTGATGAGCAGTGGTGTGGACCTCGTGGTGTTGAGCCATAGAGAGTAGAGGCAGGGGAAGGATCTCTGCACCATCGTTGACAGTTTTGAAGACACCACCAAAATGGTCAGTTAGGACGATGGCATTGTCAGCATGACCATTGTGGTCATATTTTTAAAGGAACAAGCATTAGACACTCTGCGGCAGCAGGTGCCAGCAGTGATGGAGGAGGAGGTGGAGAAGGCGGACACAGAGACTTACTCGCCGGAGGATGTAGAAGGCCTGACAGTTTCTCAATTTCATCGGTCTTCTTTAGGCGGTGGTTCGAGGTCCAGGGCAGGTGCAGGACTGCAGTTCAGCTCACAAAGTAGAGCACATGAGGCTAGCCAGGGCTCTGGTGATGGTCAGGATGAGGAAGTGGAGGAGGATGAAGAGGCAGGGGTGGACACCACCGGTATCGAATACCCTTCAGTGGTAAGAGGTTGACACAGATTACAGGAGGAGGAGGAAGACCTGGTTAGTGCCCCTCGACCCTGAGGCTTGGGAGATCCTAGCAGTATCTCACACATGAGTGCTTGGATGCTACATTACCTGCAACATAAGCCACGCATCAAGGCAATCAAAATGAACAAAGATTACTGGGTGGCCACCCTCTGTGATCCATGTTACAAATGAAAAATGAGCAATTTTCTTCCACCCACACAAATTGACAGTAGAATGCAGGAATTTGAGACAGTGCTCATTGACCAACTATAGACATCTGCTGCATTTTCTTCACATTCTAATGTCATGGTGGAACAACGTCAGCAACGTGCCAGCAGTAGAATGGCAAGTAGCCGCAGCAGCAGGTAGTGTGGCAGAAGCGTACTGGGTGACATTTTTCACTCATTTTTTACCACCTCACCAACACTTGCAAGGCACAGCAGCATTCAGACACATAGAGACCACCTTAAGATTATGGTCCATGACTACCTGCGGCTCAAACCCAGTGTTTTTGGACGTGGTCTGGACCCATTCAACTTCTAGATGTCGAAACTGAATGAATGGCCTAAGCTTTCTCGACTTGCTGTACAACTTTATCCTGCCCGGCAGCCATCGTAATCTCCGAACGTACCTTCAGCATAGCTGGCGGGGTGATAACTGGAAAACGTATCCATCTTTCCCCTCAGTATGTGGATCGTTTGACATTAATCAAAATGAATCAAGCGTGAATCTCTGACAATTTTGTTGCCCCAGTTGCCAATGTCACCGACTAGTAACCAGTGACAGGACTACTGCCCGTACTGCCATATTGGCACACCTAGCAGTAGCAGCTAGTTAGATTAGTTTGGGGTGGACAGCAAGCTTAGGGAATCACAGAAAGCAAAAGTTAGGGATTTTTATATTGCTGGCTGCATCTTTATACTGAGTGCCCAAAAGTTCTTTTCTGTTGTTTTGGGGGTACAGCTATTGCAGAAGACACCATTAGCAAATCTGCTATACAAAGTAATCTTTTTCAAATACTGTTTGCTTGCTGCTGCATTTTAAGTGTCCGAAACATCATTTTTGCTGTTTTTGGGGTCCAGCTACTGCAGAAGACATTAGCAAATGTCTTTCTAAGAAAGACATTAGCAAATATCTTTCTAAGTAGTCTTATTTCAATTCCTAATTTCATCTTGAAAAGTGTCCCAAAGGTCATTTTTGCTGTTTTAGGTGTCCAGCTACTGCAGAAGACACCGTTAGCAAATGTTCTTCTAGGAAGATCTTAATTTTGTCTTGAAAATTTTGAGTGTCCAAAAGATCATTTTTGCTGGTTTGGTGGTCATGCTATTGTAGAAGACACCGTTATTAAATGTCCTATTGAAAAATACAATCGTATCTCAAATACAAATTTCTTCTGGAAAATTTTTTTGAGTGTCAAAACTGTCATTTTTGCTGGTTTGGGGATCATGCTACTGTAGAACACACCATTAGTAAATGTCCTTTAGAAAGAAATCTATTTCTTTCTCTACCAAACAGTTCTACTTTGGTTTTATCTGACCATATGACATTCTCCCAGTACTCTTCTGGATTATCCAGATGCTCTCTAGCAAACTTTGGACGGGTCCAGACATGTACTGGCTTAAGCAGGGGGACATGTCTGGCACTGCAGAATCTGAGTTCCTGACGGCGCAGTGTGTTACTGATGGTAGCCTTTGATACGTTGGTCCCATCTCTCTGCAGGTCATTCATTAGGTCCCCCTTTGTGGTTCTGGGATTTTTGCTTACCGTTCTTGTGATCATTTTGACCCCACAGGGAGATTATCAGTGGTCTTGTAAGTCTTCCATTTTCTAATTATTGCTCCCACAGTTGATTTCTTCACACTAAGCTGCTTGCCTATTGCAGATTCAGTCTTCCCAACCTGGTGCAGGGCTACAATCTTATTTCTGGTGTCCTTTGACAGCTCTTTGGTCTTCACCACTGTGGAATTTGGACTGTGACTGTTTGAGCCTGTGGCATATGATAACCGGCCAGAGCCCCATTTCACTTTTTGCTCCAGGGCCCAAGAAGTTCAAGTTACGCCTCTGCTTGCAAGCTTTGTACAGTGATAATGTGGGGAAGCAAAACACCCAACGGGGAAGTGGAGTTTCACGGGCAGGGGCGTGTTTAGGGGTGCAGCAGTAGCAGCCGCTACGAAAACCCTCATCCTGGGGAGCGAAAAGCACCTTTACACAAAGAAACCCGGTATTGGGAAAGGGCACATGGTAATGGCAGAGGTGCCAAAGGGCAGTACTCCTGTCATGGTCCCTAGTCAAAAAGGGGCCCACAGATATGTTAAAAAATAGGAACTAGTAATAGGTAGAGGCCCCCCATTTTATTTAGTTGCATGAGGCCCTGAAACGGTTAATAGATGACTGATGGCTCCCTGGAAACCCCTGCCCCTTTTAAACTCGGCCTCCCCCTGACCTCCATGATCCCCTTTGGGATGTTCTTGCTGCCCCACATAGATCACTGTTCTTGGGCCCGAAAAAAAAAGTGATAGGGGGCCATGCCAGTTAAAGGTGCCTTTTCCCAATATGGGTGTTTTTAGGGTCAAATGGCCCTGTAAAAACAGCGTACCGCTGCACTTCCATAGCTCCTGCCCCAAACTTTTCATTAGCCCCTGAAAGGAAGAATTTTTTTTAGCCTCTCAATTTTTTCTGTGTTTAAAAGGCCAATTTTTTCGTAATTGTTCCACATTACATTTACTCTTTGGGGGTAATTTGGCTTCTCCCACCTGTATGGGTATAAAAATTAACCCCGCAGTTCCCTACTGACTTTAAGGGGTTCGAAATTGATTCGACAAAAATTCGAACCGAACTTCAAAAAATTCAATTTTTTTTTTTTGTGTTTGCTACACTAATCCCAAAAAGTGTGTGCAGTTTTTTAACCCAAAATTTTCCCAGGACTTAACGCGGGAACTCCGTACACATGTTTTTGTCCTGAGTAAAAAACATATAAACAGTAATAATAATAATAATTTTATTTTTGCGCCAACATTTCCGCAGCATTTTTAAAATTCAAGGGAAAACAAACATCTTTAACATTAAAAGTATTTTCAAATGAGACACAAGGTGTGAGGGCCCTCTCGTAGGCACAATCATTAGGGGTATGGGGAAACAATGGAAAAGAATGCTAAGTTTACAATGGTCCGGGCCCATTTTTCAAAAAATTAGGGGGGGGTTTTTCATGAAAAATGGATAAACCTGCCCCCAACTTACATTATATACGATAAGTGCCTGTGAGTCCCCAAGTCAGGGGTGACGATTTTTTGTGATAGCATTAGGGAACTTGGTGGGCCAACCGAGAAGATTTTTTTCGGGGCCCTTTAAAACTGTGGGGTTGTGAATGGCCTGATCGCCCCCGCTAAATATTCCAAAAAATTTGGGCCCCCCACGGTGAAATTTGTGGGGGGGGGGCAGGGGAGGTTCGGATTTGGGGAATTGTATTTTAACCAGAAGGCGGAGAGCAAGGTAGGGCGGTAAAAAACAGAGATAGAAGGGAGATGAGGGAGGAGCCGGGGGAACTTAGGGGGAAGGCGGTTTTTATACTGACCTACTGGAGGGCAACCAGTTCAGGACAAACACAGGGTAGAGCATCAATAGGGCTGGAAAAAAAGACAACCGGTGCTGCATTCGGCAGATTGGAGAGGGGGAAGTTTGCAGAGGGGGAGACCGATAAGCAAGGTTCAGAATCAAGACGGAAAGAAAAGGCATAAGAAGTTTGAGTCGTTTCCCCCATGAGAAATGGACGGATTTTGGGAAAATTTTGGGTGCAGGTGACAGGACGGGCAAGGGGGTTGAAATGGGGGGGAAGGGCAGATCAAATCAAATAAAAAACCCCCCGACAGGGCCCCGCGCCTAGGAGAAATGGGGGGACCAATACAGAACAGAAATACAGGGGGGGGGGGGGGGGTTTTGTTTAGAATGGCGAAAAACAAGAAGTTTAGTCTTAGGAGGTTTTGTTTTTCCCGATGGAGAGAGGACATGATGTCAGAGACAGCGGGGGAAGACAGCAGGTGTTTTGTACAAGGCTGGGGGATGTCACGGGGGGAGGTTAATTGGGTGTTCCGCTTTAGAGATGGTTTTCTGGAAGCCAAATCTACTGATGGTTTTCCAAAAGGGGGCTGTTACAAGAAAAAGGGGGGGACCAAAAAGACCCTGAGGAACTCCAAAAAAGAGGAAGAGGAGAGGAGGTCAACCAGAAAAAAGAGACACTGAAGGAGGGGGTCAAAAGGTAGGGGTGAAACCAAGCGAGAGCGGTTTTTCCTGGATCCAAGGGGCTGAGCTCGAGGAGAAGTTGGTGTCCCTGTCAAATGCGCAGAGGGATCCCGAGAAGCAGCAAGGAGTTTTTACCCTGAGATTTTGCTTCGGATCTTTGAGACTTTTTCTAAAAGGGAGTTTTTCCGGGGTTAGGGTGCAAACCGGGTTGAAGGGTAAGGGAAAAGAGTTTAGTAAGAGATAGTGGATTAGGCGAGAGTAACCAAGCGTTCCAGGATTTAGAGATGAAGGGCATTAGAGACTGGGAGGTAGTTATCACACAGGAGGGTCCCAGAGAGGGGGTTTTTTAATTTTAAAGGGTTATGATGGGTGTTTGAAGGAAGATGGAAAAAACCCCCGTGGAGAGAGAGGGTTACGATGCGTAAAGGGAGGAGGACAGCTGGAAAATAGACTGGACGAGGTGGGTGGAATGGGGTCAGTAGGCAGGGGGTGGGGCGAGCAGACAGGAAAGGGGACACTTCTTTCCCCTGTTGTCGGGTCAAGGGCTGCAGTAGATTAGTAATTAATAAAGAAATGGAAAGGGACCCAATGGGGGATTTTTCACAGGGCACCCGATCCCAAGTCGGCCAATGAAGTTTTTTTTACCCAAATATATTTACCTCCTATATTTGAGCTATGCAGCTATAAATGATGCACCTTTCTGCATTCCACCAAAGCCCTAACATGAACAATCTAAAATCAAAGTTGGCTTAGAAGGCAAATAAAAAGATAAGAAAAGTCTAACTATTATTTGATTTTTAAAACCCGATTTTTTCCTGCACTTAAAATATTTTTCACTGGTGCCAGACCTTTTATCTTCCTAAACATTTTACTATTCAGGTTTTACTATCCAAATAAAATCTTTTTCATCAACCCAACTTTCTGAAGCTGTCCTCTCAGGTTTTCCTTTATTATTTTTATTTTTTTTTCATTTGAAAAGAAAGTGAAACAAAGTTGGACTGTCGACATTTCAAGACTAATTGGAGACTTACTGTGTGAATTTTCATTGTTGCACCAATTTTTGTATGTTATTTCAGGGATAGAAAAAGGCTCTTTGGCATTTCCACTGCAATAGTAAAAACGAGGAGAAACCTCAAGTAACTTTTTGTATTCTGTTTTAGTAATGATGCAATATTACTGGAAAGTGCTCTTTTTAAACTTCCTTGAACACTAACAGGTCTTTACTTATTTTTCAGAGTTTAAGTATTGCTGAATTCAGCTGCTCAATTATTTATCCCTTCTCTCAGCAATGCCTTGTGTATTCTGAACATTACCATACATCTCCTTATATCACCCCAGTTTTCTATGTCTCACTGCTTTTTAAGTTATTCTGATCCTTCCCATAACATTTCACTTTCTATTCCCCACTAGCTGCCAGTCTGGAAAAACGGCACAGAGTACAATGAACTCAGGACTAGACCGCAAAACGAGAGATTTGTTTTGTGTGAAATGTTTTCTTTGGACTGGTTTATCCTAATGACGTTGTAGCTGGAAGACAGGGGAAAAACACAAGGAAAGAGTGATAGGCACCATGGGAGGAGAGAATAGAAGGTTGCGTGTGGTGCAGAAAGCAGTTCTCAGTGAAAGCCACTCTGGATAACTATTGATCTAGGTCAGACAGCAATTTCTAGTACTTTAGATCAATCGTTTCCGGGGAGAATGTGAACTGCTAATGCATTCTATAAAAAAACACACAGAGGAACCCCTTCACTGCCAGAGATCACTGGGAGATCTACACATAGTTCTAATGTCCAGACATGTGTGACGGCATTAATGCTGACAGCATATGCGGTATTTCACCTCCAGACTGAGGTAAATGTAATGATCCCACTGTTAATGTAAATTATTGTATTTCAGTTTTTTTAGCATTAAATTAATTATTTTTTCTTCGACTGATGTTCTGAAATACAACAACTGTGTCCAACAAAATTCTAATACACAGATTGTATGTGAATTAATGGAAAGAATGTAAAGAAAAGTCAAATTAGCTTCATAAAATTAAATTAAGCATGGCTACAATTTAATAGAAGCTTCAAGAAGACAACAGGGTGCCAGGTGGAGGCACTGTGGTTGACACTTTGGAAGGCAGATGGGGCCAGACTAATGCACAACTTCGGCATGAAACAACAAAAGTAAGAGTTAAATTACAGGCTGGGGAGAAATATAAAATTTGACTAACAAATGGGCTCAATCTTAATGGCTATTAAAGGGGTTGTCTCACTACATGGATTCATCTTACCTCAGTCCTATTTTGGTTTCAGTATGAATTCAGAGACGTGTTTACTGGCTTCTACTAGGCTGCAGGAAAAGCCAGGTTTGCAGCTATAGCAACCAGTGCCTGGCAGCATACTTTCTGGACCGAGATACAAACAGGTCTGTAGCTATTGCGTACTTGAGGGGGGAATGGTGTGTAGCCCATACCAAGAGGAGATATATCAGAATAGGTGAGGGCTCTGTTAATAGACATATATTGCAAAGTGACTTGTTTTTTGCAAGATTATTTACCACTAATAAAGCATTCTTGTTTTAGTGAGGCAACCCCTTTAAGAAACGCATAGTTCTTCATGGTTAAAATATCAACATAATAATCTTGGTGGTTTCACTATTAAGAGGTACAAATCCTTGTTGGTTGCAAAGTTCAAAGATAAAATCATCATGGAAATAGTCCGGTCAGTGTCTTTTCTTGTGGCCAAGGGCACTATCAAGGCCATGAGGATGTTATGTTCTGCCCATAGGCAATCAGAATTCTTCCTGAACAGTGCTATGCTGCATAAGTTTTTATTAATTTTTGACAGCAGCTTATTCTATCATAAGCTCAAAAATCTCCCAAAATATGGAATTATAACAATAGCTACTATCCCACAAAAGATATATAATTCCTAATAAAGCATAACTTTTATTCAAGCTTCAAAATCCTAAAACATAGATAAGTAGCACAAAAATCACTATTCACAACCTACACAACCACAATATAGATAACACCTCCCTATCATTTAGGATTACTGTCTTATACGGAGACCCCGTCCCAAAAAGGGCGACCCCATAATCAAATGACAGTATCCAAAGTGGTAACTGTGAGAGAAAAATATAAACCGTGGTTCGTTTATAGAGGAAAATGTTCCCCTCATCTAACGTCCTCTCTTGGTGTAACTCAATTATACAGGTATATTAGACAAATACCTATACACAAGTATGGGCAGTTGAACCCACACCTATGCAATAAATAGTAGCAAAAGATCGACACTGCTTATATTACATATACAGTTGTAACAATCCCCATATGGTTTCTTTTCCCTATCCGGACTCTTTACCAGTGGGGTCCTATAGCAATGTCTTGTAATTATCTCCAAAAGCAGAGGATTACACAAGTGTCCAATATTTCACGACTTCTAAGTATCCAGGAAAGGTCTCACTATATTAAAGTCCATAATGTACCCATCGATTCCTAGCCATGTTTCTCTTCCTCTTTGCTATCAAATGGTTAGCTCCCCCCATCTAACTTACTGAAATGTTGCAAGGAAAGGTGCTCCCAGCAGGGTCAATCCGACCAAAATCCTATAGGGTGGTGTTATCCCAGGTTCAATAGTTACTAAGGGGGCTGGTCTATATATATCAAAATACCCCTCCCCCTCATTACTCACATCAACAGCGAACAGCCCATCATTTCTATACCCACACCAAGTACTGTATCATATAGGCATCCACAAATTCCCACAACAAACATAGCGTTAGATGGATTCACACTCTGTGAGTGCTCAGAGTTAGCCCGCGATACTCCGCGTCCCAATGATTGCGCGGATTATCTAAAATGGCACGGATCGTCGCTGTTGATGTGAGTAATGAGGGGGAGGGGTATTTTTATATATATAGACCAGCCCCCTTAGTAACTATTGAACCTGGGATAACACCACCCTATAGGATTTTGGTCGGATTGACCCTGCTGGGAGCACCTTTCCTGGCACTTTTCAGTAAGTACAGCTACCATTTGATAAGCATAGAGGGTAGAGGTAATATTCTGGTAACATGGTGTTTTATGGACTTTATTATAGGGAGACCTTTCCTGGATACTTAGAACTCTGAAAATATTGGACACTTGTGGTACATAATACTCTGCTTTTGGAGATAAGTTACAAGACATTTGCTTGGTCCCCAGTCTGATAAGTCCGAGATTGGTTGTAACGCGTTATCGGGGACGGTAACAACTGTATATGTAATATAAGCAGTGTCGATCTTTTGCTACTATTTATTGCATAGGTGTGGGTTCAACTGCCCATACTTGTGTATAGGTATTTGTCTAATATACCTGTATAATTGAGTTACACCAAGAGAGGACGTTATATGAGGGGAACATTTTCTCTATAAACGAACCACAGTTTATATTTTTCTCTCACAGTTACCACTTTGGATACTGTCATTTGATTATGGGGTCGCCCTTTTCGGGGCAGGGTCTCCGTATAAGACAGTAATCCTAAATGATAGGATGGTGTTATATATATTGTGTTGCGTATAGGTTGTGAATAGTGATTGTGTGCTAATTCATATCGTTTTAGGATTGTGATGCTTGAATAAAAATTATTTTTTATTAGGAATTATATATCTTTTGTGGGATAGTAGCTATTGTTATAATTCCATATTTTGGGAGATTTTTGAGCTTATGTATCTATATAATCCATGTGATGGCTGGGTTTGTATCCAAAAGCATTAATCCGGACACGTGGTTTCAGGAAGCAAAGGAGGTTTTTTCAGACAAAAATTTGACTCCATTGACTTACTCCCCAACTATTAAGACAGCATTTAGGGATCTTACTAAAATATATAAAGAGTATTCCACGTCATGGTGGGAAGTACAATCCCTTGAG
This sequence comes from Phyllomedusa bahiana, assembly GCA_025379985.1. Classification (NCBI taxonomy): domain Eukaryota; kingdom Metazoa; phylum Chordata; class Amphibia; order Anura; family Hylidae; genus Phyllomedusa; species Phyllomedusa bahiana. The sequence goes on along the minus strand of JAODAL010024072.1, from coordinate 48,883 downwards.
AACTATATACAACAAAAAATTATACCAAAAGGGTTAAGAATAAATTTGAGCCTGGCAGAGAGATTAAGTTCAGAGGTGGTCTTAAATAGGTGGGAAAAAGAGGCAACTGAGTCTTCAATACGGTTCATGCAAATACTAATAGACAAAGAAAAATCTCATTTTGATAAACTTAGGGAACAACTTCAGAGTCAGACGGATCTGACCCTTAAGTTTAGCAGTGAACCAGATTTTGAGACTAGAGAAATTGAACTTCAAAACAAAGTATATAGACACCAAAACTTTGTTAAAGAGAGGAAACATAATCTGTTTCTTAGAGATCTGGCAGATCTAAGGGAAGGAAAAGTATATTCTTTCTTAAACCCCAAAAATAATAGTAAAAGATACGAAGGAGAAACTGACATCTCCTCATCTGAGGCTGAATTCTCAGAGTCAGAGAGAGATTATCCGAATAGAGGAGGAGCAAGGAGGGGAGGATCGTCAGGAAGAAGGGGTAAAGGGAGAAGGGGATAGGCCATGCAGGAGATGGCAACTGGTCATCCTCTATGTCCTCTGGTTCCACCAATGTTCCTTTTTTAGAACGCCAGATACCAGAATACACCTCGAGAAACAAGGAAATGAACTTACGGCAATAGCGAAAAATGAGTTACAGATCATTAATCTATCTAAACGTGCCCTTACAGAAACAGAAAATAGGGTATTAAGTAAGGGCCTCTCGTTTGTTCCCCACAAACAACTATAGGATTTCGAATGGGTTAAATAAGTATTAATCTCTTTGTTCGTAAAATCAATGGGCAAAAATTTGTTCATAAGAAAGACAACTGGCGAATGCACGCACTAGTATTAGCCGGGGATTTGGAACGGATGAGGACCTTATGTGCTTATTGTCTGAAGAAGAGAAGTCGTAGTTGTATGGGGGAAGGACCCTTTTCAACTTTGAGCATTAAAGTAAGATTAGCCACCCGTAAAGCCTATATTCATGTATTGATGCATTTCTTGATGTGGTCACGGATGAACTAAAAAATCTAAACACTAAAAAACAAAATAATAATAAAAAAAACTTATCTAAACAAGAATGGCAAGCATTAATGGCCCTAGAAAGGGATGAGTCCATTATAATAAAACCCGCCGATAAGGGGGACAATATTGTCATCATGGATGTTGACCAGTATCAAACTATGTGTTCTAAATTATTACAAGATAGGGAGTGCTATCAGATTCTTAGAAAGGACCCCACACCAAATCTACTGGCTGATCTAAAGGTGATTTTGGACCAAGCTCTAGCAGACCATCTAATTAATAAAGAGCTACTATGCCATTCATCATTCCAAAATTCTTAGAACGTGCATCCTTTTAGGGTGTGCCAAAAAAATTAAATAAAGGGTTTACCACCCCTGCAAAGGTAGACCAATTGTCTCTGGCATAGATAGCCTGACTCAAAATCTTGGGGTATATGTTGACAAAATATTACGAGTGTTTGTCAGTGCTTTACCATCATATGTCAGACACACTTCGGATCTACTGTTAAAATTTAAGGGGGTAACTGTTGACCAGGAAGTTGTTTTATGTAGTATTGCTGTAGAAGCATTGTATTCATCAATTCCCCACGATAAAGGATTAGGGGAAGTAAGTTATTTCTTAGAAATCAGGGGGACTCAGTACAATAGGCACAATCAGTTTGTTCTGGAGTTGTTAAAATTCTCCCTGGAAAATAACATCTTTACTTTTGATGGCAAGAGAGTTCTAAACTCCAGTCAGGGGCACGCAATGGGGAGCCCTAGTGACTCACACCTATGCAAAATGTGTTCTTGGGCTGGTAGGAGGATGTATATGTCTTTTGTGATGAATTACAAATGTTTACTGAAAAAAATCTATTTTGGATACGATATATAGATGACATTCTGATTTTGTGGAAGGGGGAAGGTGCATTATTTGAGCAGTTTGTAAAGAAGCTAAATACAACAATGAAGGTGTGGTCCTAAAATTCACTTCGATGGTTTTTTGTATGAATTTGTGCTTCCCATTTTTTGGTCGATTGATTTTTAAATAAATCCCTGAGTGTTCATTTTTTAAGCAATCACAAAAGTGTTTAGGAAAAGTACTTCCACAAATAGTCTCTTGAGGTGGGACAGCTGCCACCCCAAGTCTATGGTCATGGGAATACCAAGAGGACAGTACCTCCGTCTAAGACGGAATTGTTCTGACATTCAGACATTTAAAATACAAGCTAGGGATTTGAGGGATTGGTGTTTTGTAAGCTAGAGGATATACAGATCCCCCTCTTAAAGAGGCGTATATCAAATCTCTTAGAGAGGAGAGAGTCATTCTCTTGGGTCCCAACAATGAGTGGAATATTTCTGGGAGAGAAAGCAGAGCAGATTTGAGGATTATTGGGGAGTACAATGAAAATGCATATTTTATTAGAAAAATCATTCAAAAGTATTGGAAGATTCTGTTGCAGGATGATGATTCGAAGGCGTATCCTTCACACAGTGTCCCTCATTATTTCTTTTCAGGAAGGGGCAAAATGTCTCCTTTATTAGATTTGTTAGGAGTCTTGTTAGTGGTACCGATCCTAAGAGATAGCTGGTTTATGACAGAACAGTCCGAATGGTGTGCTTGCTTCAAAATCGTTCGGCAATGTAAGTTTTGCAATATGTTATTATATGTGTATAAGAGTTTATGGGAACAGCACAGATCGCCCTTTGAAAGTCGACAATTTTATTATCATTGCCAATTCTAAGGGTGGGTGATTTAAAACTGGACTTACATGCCACCTTGTTCACTTGACAATATATTGGAAAAAAACGAAACTGCGAATTCCATCGAAGTAGGATTGGAGACTCATTGGGGATATTAGGAGAAAGATGGATACACCCATAGCGAGACATATTAATGAGACACATGGAGGAAAGATGGAGTGTATACACTTCAGAGGTATCGACATGGTAAAACCCCCAGTACGTGGAGAAGATTGGGATAGGATGATCTTGCAACGGGAGAGTCAATGGATTTATAGATTAGATACAGTCCAACCTTTAGGATTAAATGAGCAATGCTCCTTTGCACCCTTCCTGTAGCGTATATGTTGATATTAATATATTAAACCTAGCCAAAAAAAACATGGTAGATTCCCTGGTCCATATGTGATTAATAGTAAAAAGGCCATCATGTCATTAATTTAAATACAATATGCACAATGAAGGTACTGTTAATAGAAAGGGGGTGATCCACATATCTAATAAGAATCTATGTAGCCCAGAATTTAATAAAGAATTTAAATATGCCCTTTTAGGATAGCCTGTGAATTACATAAATTGAGATATTGGAATACTCCTTTGTTAGTATGGTGATCCCTGATTGGTGATCGCCTGTATTTGGTGTTGTGAGCTGTGCTTCTGCACATTTGTGGATATGGGCTTTAACCTTCTCTTATGGAGTAATCCGCAGTCCGATCTAATGGCGCCTATATGGTGGTCTATTGGATAGTTATGGCGTGTATATTATGTGTTCATTGGCGGCTGTGATGTCAGTGCGGCATGACCCGGCCACTTTGTGTGATTTGCGGCCCCTTTATGTGGGGGGGGGCAATGTATGATTGTGCATATGCGGTCGCAGGTACCGCTGTGACTTTCTTGCGCAGCCGCAATTATGCCGGGTAGACGATCGCCACCAGCGCCATCTTTGAGTTTTGAGATGCGCAATTCTATTCATTGGGACCGCGGAGTTCTTTCGTAGGGCGACTAACTCTGTGCACTCCTACGAGTCGTAGAATCCATCTAACGCTATGTTTGTTGTGGGAATTTGTGGATGCCTATATGATACAGTACTTGGTGTGGGTATAGAAATGATGGGCTGTTCGCTGTTGATTTGAGTAATGAGGGGGAGGGGTATTTTGATATATAAGACCTAGCCACCTTAGAAAACTATTGATCCTGGAGATAAACACCAACCCTATTGGATTTTGTCGGGATTTGGTCACCTGCTCGGTGAAGCACCTGTCATGGCTCACTTTTCAGTAAGTACAGCTACCATTTGATAAGCATAGAGGGTAGAGGTAATATGCTGGTAACATGGTGTTTTATGGACTTTATTATAGAAAGACCTTTCCTGGATACTTAGAACTCTGAAAATATTGGACACTTGTGGTATGTACTGTAATACTCTGCTTTTGGAGATACGTTACAAGACATTTGCTTTGGACCCCACTGATGAGTCCGGATAGGATGAAACGCGTATGGGGACGGTAACAACTGTATATGTAATATAAGTAGTTTCGATCTTTTGCTACTATTTATTGCATAGGTGTGGGTTCAACTGCCCATACTTGTGTATAGGTATTTGTCTAATATACCTGTATAATTGAGTTACACCAAGAGAGGACGTTAGATGAGGGGAACATTTTCCTCTATAAACGAACCACAGTTTATATTTTTCTCTCACAGTTACCACTTTGGATACTGTCATTTGATTATGGGGTCGCCCTTTTCGGGGCAGGGTCTCCGTATAAGACAGTAATCCTAAATGATAGGAAGGTGTTATCTATATTGTGGTTGTGTAGGTTGTGAATAGTGATTTTTGTGCTAATTATCTGTTTTAGGATTTTGAAGCTTGAATAAAAGTTATGTTTTATTAGCACCTTTCCGCAGACTACTCCTTACTCCATCTCAGGCTTGACTCGCTATTCCGCAACTTCTACTCATAATAGAACCTGAAGCTCTTGTCTCTGCTCTTCTGGTTCAGGGTTTTCTTTCTGATCAAACTGCTTCACAATCACGCAAGTCGATTATTGGCACCAAAATGGCTTGAAATATCAAGTATGCCTTTTTCTGGCTGTCATTTAGGGGTGGGTGATAAAACTCTGTACTCTTTGTTGTCCACAGTAGGCTTTGAAGAAGGGCAGCCATTATATCCAACACCCCCTATGGGTGCCAAATTCTGTGGCTGCACTCGATCTAATGCCATCAGTCAATACTTGTTCAACTGGTGGTGTAGAAAGATCTCATCTTTTGTGCTGTTTATAGACTTTTGTTCTGTGGATACACACCATATTTAGCCTTTGCTATAGCAGGGTGGCTGACTATGGTAAACCTTTAGCTCTAGGCTTTCAGTATTACCACAGAGGACTGTTTTCATCTGCCCATATCTCTGCTTTGTCCTGGGCCAATGTTATTTCCAATCATGTCTCCTTAAGTTTGTGGCTGCATCATCTGAGGCTTCAACCCTGCTTCAGCACCAAGTTGTGAAGGACAGAAGGTTGGAAGGCAGAAGGAGCATGGTTAAAGGGAACCTGTCACAAAGGTTATGTCCCCCTTGCTGAGGGCAGCACAAGTTAGTGTCAGACCTGCGGTTTCCAGCGCTGTGCTCCTTATTCTGTAAGATGCTGTAGTTTTAAAGCATTTATGTCAGGGCTAGGCTGCACTCAGGCTGCAGGGATCTACAGGCTGCAGCAGCTGATTTGCAACCCCACCCTGTTACTCTTGCTGCTGGCAGCTCTGGGGGTGACAGACGCCCAGCCAATGGGAGGTCCGGAGGCCCCGTCCAATCAGCTCAGGGGGTATCCGGGGAAACCCAAATTTTAAACTCCCCGAAGGCTGAGTTCAGCACCTGTGAATTTCCTGGCTGCCTATTTAACTGGTGCTATTTTTTTTCTGCTTATCTGTGTACCTGACCTCGGCTTGTTCTCCTGACCCCGGCTTGTCTTCTGATCTTGTACCTCGCTCCCGTTTGGCTTTTGACCCCGGCTTGTTTACGTTTATCCCTCTGGTTCTGATTTGTGGCTTTGGCGTTCCAATTTCGTATTGACCCCGACTGTCTGACCTTTCTTCCTCCTGACAGCCCCAGCACTTTAGCAGTGCAGGAACTGTCGCCCAGTTGCTGTCTGCCGCCTAGGGCAGCACATCAAGCAGGCAGGGACAGTGGGCTGGGTTCCAGTGGGGGCTCACTGCACCTCCCTTGACGTGGCCTTATCACAGGCCAAAACCGTTATTGCTCTATCCTCACTATGAACCCCATGACAGCTCTGGTAGAGCAGATGCAGGGGCTAACCCAGCTAGTCCAGGATCTGGCGCTGAGCGTAGAACAACAGGAGGCTACCCCAAGTCAGAGTGCCCCTGCACTACCCACCCCTCCTGTGGAGCCCACTATCCAGTTACCTGACAGGTTCTCAGGCAACAGGAGTGCCTTTTTGGCATTTAGAGAGGGATTTCGCCTGTATTTTAGGCTCCGCCCTTTTATCTCGGGCATTTAGGACAAAGAGGGGGGAATTGTTATTTCCTTACTTCAGGGTCCCCCCCAGGAGTGGGCATTCTCGTTACCACCTGGGCTCGCCAGAAACTGTCTTCGGGGGACAGGTTCTTTGCTGCCTTAGGGGTACTCTTTAATGACCCGGATAGAGAAGCTGTAGCCGAGGCTCAGCTGACACTTTGAGGCAGGGGAAAAAGACTGTGGAGACGTATTGCTCCGAATTTCGGCGCTGGTGCGTTGTGTCTGGGTGGAACGACCCGGCTCTCAGATGCCAGTTTAGATTAGGCTTAGCTGACCATATGAAGGATTTATTGGTGGCTTAACCTACCCCTGGTACTTTAGATGAGGCTATTGCATTAGCCGTTCGTCTGGACAGACGTTTTAGGGAGAAACGTCGAGAGAGGCTACTATCCCAGTGGTTCACCCCAGAGTCACCTCTACTCCCACGGTTCCCGATATAAACCCAGAAGAGCCCATGCAAGTGGGGGCATCTTCTGCTACTGCTGCAAGGGACCGTAGGACTTCTCGTCGTATCCAGGGATTATGCTTTTACTGTGGCGAAGATGGCTTTAGAGAGTGCTAAAAGGTTGAATCCACGCCAGGCACGCTGGGCATTGTTTTTTACGCGTTTCAACTTTGTTGTTACTTACCGACCTGGTTCGAAAAATGTGGGAAAAGGCTGATGCTCTATCTAGAAGCTTCTGTGCCAGCCATGCATCCCAGGAGGATCCAGCACCTATTTTGCCCAAGGAGACTGTTGTCTCAGCTATTTCCCCTGATTTAGACACTGAGATTAAGTCTCAAACCCGGATATGGGCCTGCTAATTGTCCTGTTTCGAAGGTCTTTGTCCCCCCTCAGTTCCGGGTTTTGATTTTTAAAGAATTTCATGATTCGTGTTATCTGGACATCCTGGAGTGTCTGGCACAAAAAGGCTTATTTCTCGTATTTTCTGGTGGCCATCATTGCCTCGTGATGTTGAGGCCTATGTGGCATCTTGTGAAGTCTGCGCTCGGGCTAAGGTTCCCAGAACTCGTCCTCCTGGTGAACTATGCCCTCTACCTGTACCTGAACGTCCGTGGGCCCACATCTCCATGGATTTCATGATTGACCTTCCTATCTCTGAGGGCAAGTCAGTTATTTGGGTGGTAGTGGATCGTTTCAGTAAGATGTGCCATCTGGTTCCGCTAAGGGGGTTACCGTCGTCCAAAAAACTTGCTGAACTTTTTATTAAACATATTGTCAAACTGCATGGTTTACCGGAGAATATTGTTTCTGACAGAAGGGTTCTGTTTGTTTCTCGTTGTTGGAGAGCCATTAGCAAGGCTCTGGGTATCACCCTGTCCTTCTCTTCTGCCTTCCATGCAGAGACTAATGGGCAGACTGAGAGGATAAATCAAATGGTAACACAAAAACTACGTTGTTATGTATCTGATCAGCAGGTAGACTGGGTAAAATACTTACCGTTGGTTGAATTTGCCATTTATAATCAGGATAGTAGCTCGTCCGGTACCTCACCATTTTACTGTAATTATGGTTTTCACCCAAGACATGCGTCATTTTCCAGTGCTACGTCTGATCACAGCGGGGTGGATGTTATCATCAAAGATCTGTGCACAGTCTGGCCCCAAGTTCAGAAGAACTTGGTTCATGCCCAGAACATCCAGAAGAAAAGTTCTGATAAACGGCGTATTTGTTCTAGAGGGTTTGCGGTTGGGGATAAAGTATGGTTATCCACCCGAAATCTGCGCTTAAAAGTTTCCTCTGGTAAACTCGCGCCACGATTTGTAGGTCCGTATGTGGTTCAGGAGGTGGTTAACCCAGTGGCATATCGCCTGAAAGTATCCTCTTCTCTCCGTATACATAATGTGTTCCATCGTTCACTTCTTAAGAGGTATATTCAGCCTGTTACTCCGCCCTCTAGGCCTCCTTCTCCAGTTTCCATAGAGGGGGAGTTAGAATATGAAGTCGCCCGTATTTTGGATTCTCGTATGGTCCAAAGGTCTCTACAGTACCTGGTCCATTGGAAGGGGTATGGTCCTGAGGAGAGATCATGGGTTCCGGCGAAATCCATCCATGCTGATCGCCTGGTGAGGGAATTCCATGAGTCTCACCCGGACAAACCCAGACCAGGGAAGGGTCCGGTGGCCCCTCCTAAAAGGGGGGGTACTGTCAGGGCTAGGCTGCACTCAGGCTGCAGGGATCTACAGGCTGCAGCAGCTGATTTGCAACCCCACCCTGTTACTCTTGCTGCTGGCAGCCCTGTGAGTGACAGACGCCCAGCCAATGGGAGGTCCCGTAGGCCGCTCCAATCAGCTACAGGGGCGGTATCCGGGAATCCCATTTAAACTCCCTGAAGGCTGAGTCCAGTGCCTGTGATACTTTCCTGGCTGCCTATTACCTGTGCTATTTTGTTCTGCTTACCTGTGTACCTGACCTCGGCTTGTTCTCCTGACCCCGGCTTGTCGTCTGATCTTGTACCTCGCTCCCGTTTGGCTTTTGACCCCGGCTTGTTTACGTTTAGCCCTCTGGTTCTGATTTGTGGCTATGGCAGTCCTATTTGGTATTGACCCGGTCTGTCTGACCTTTCTTCCTCCTGACAGCCCCAGCACTTTAGCAGCGCAGGGACTGTCGCCCAGTTGCTGTCTGCCGCCTAGGGCAGCACGTTAAGCAGGCAGGGACAGTGGGCTGGGTTCCAGTCAGGGCTCACTGCACCTCCCTTGACGTGACATTTTACTCCTCAAATCTTATTCATGAGTAACCACGCCCACTGACAGTTATTCACATGTTTCTACCTATTCAAAGTAATAGATTTATCAGTTGAGGTGGGCGGGGATAGCCTCAGATGGGCGGGGTTTGAAAAACACTGACTCTTTGAATGACCCTTCGAATGACTCTTCTGGCTGAAAACTGCAGATTTGAGCATTAAATACACGAAAACTCCAGCATCTTACAGAATAAGGGACACAGCGCTGGAAACAGCAGGTCTGACACTAGATTGTGCTGCCCTCAGTAAGGGGAGCAAAAACTATGTGACAGGTTCTCTTTAAAACTGAATGTCAGAATGATGAGGGACAGGAGGCTGGTGAAAATCTAACTACTTATATCACAAATGGGCTCAATCTTATGGTTACTTAATGAAGGTGCAGTTCTTGTGGTAACATACTAAAAATCGAATTTTCACTGCTAAGAGATGCAAATTATTGGTAGTTGAAAACTTCAAACTTAGAGGCATACATTACAGTACAATACAGAATCTGTAAATTGGCCCACAGGCACTATGTGCCAAGCAAATATGAAATAGTGGTTGAAGGCACTATGCTGTGCTTAATTAAAACTTAAAACTAGCCATATGAATTGAAGTGACCTTTATTAAAATAGAATATTTAGTAAAAGTTTACATGTGAAGATTAGGGGTATACATAGGTATACAGGGTATCCAGGTAGTCACACTTGGATCCTGGTCTTAGACGGAGCCTAAAGGCCTATGTGACATAAAAATAAATGCACATAAAGAACGGCACCTGGTGAATGAGGGCAATGGTAGACATTCAGCATTGGCCCAGCAGCTTCAAGTTACTCTTCAGAGGTTCTCATCTAATAGCTTGCTTTAAAATGTACAAATTCTTCATTTTCAGTATGAATACCTTACAAAAAAATCTAATGAAGGGGGATAAATGATTGAATAAAATGTTTTTCCTTCTCTACCATATTGTAGGCTGCAAGAAAAAATGACTGTATCTAAAAAAAAAAAATGATTGATGATTAGGTTTTGGATATGACTGTTGGTCAATAATACATTTTACTAGATGCATAGAGAAGTACACTAAGGGCCCCATGTATGAAAACTGTCTAGGTCAAAAACTTCAGTTGTTGCCAATAGCAACCAATCAAAGCACCCCTTTAATTTCATATAGTGTTCTGAAAAAATGAAAGGGGCGCTCTGATTGGTTGGTATAAGCTCTGATTGGTTGCTATGAGCTCTGATTGGTTGCTATGGGCTCTAATTTGTTGCTATGGGCAACAAAGAAAGTCTTAGACCAGACAGTTTTCATACACGTCCCGCTAAAATCGTGTGTATTATTTTGATTGTATGTAGAGTATCTACAGTGAGGAAAATAAGTATTTGATACACTGGTGAATTTGCAAGTTTCCCCGCATACAAATAATGGAGAGGTCTGTAATTTTTATCATAGATACACTTCAACTGAGAGACCGAATCTAATAAAATACAGGAAATCACATTAATTGATTGTTAAATAATTAATTTGAATTTTATTGAGTGAAATAAGTATTTGGTAAAATTAAAAAAAAGAACTTAATATTTGGTACAGAAACCTTTATTTGCAATTACAGAGGTCAGATGTTTCCTGTAGTTCTTGACCAAGTTTGCACACACTGCAGCAGGGATTTTGGCCCACTCCATACATATCTTCTCCAGAACTTTTAAGGTTTCAGTTGTCATTGAGCTACACTGAGTTTCAGCTCTCTCCCAAGATTTTCAATTGGGTTCAGGTCTGGAGACTGAAGAGGCCACTCCAGGACCTTGAAATGCTTCTTATGGAGCCACTTCTTATTTGTCCTGGCTGTGTGTTTCGGCTCATTGTCCTGTTAGAAGACTGAACCAGGATCCATGTTCAATGCTCTTACTGAGGAGGTTGTTAGCCAAAATCTTGGGATACATGGCCCTCTCCATCCTCGCTTCAATGCGGTGCAGTCATCCTGCCCCTTTACAGAAAATTACCCCTAAAGTATGATATTTCCACCCTCATTCTTCACGGTTGGGACTGTGTTCTTCAGATTGTACTCATCCTTCTTCTTCCTCCAAACACTGAATTTCTATTTTGGTCTCATCTGACCACATGAACTCCTTCCATGCCTCCTCTGGATCATCTGGATGGTCACTGGTGAACTTCAAATGGGCTTGGACATGTGCTGGCATGAGAGGGAGAACCTTGTGTGCCCTGTAGAATTTTAATCCATGATGGCGTAATGTGTTACTAACAGTAATCTTTGAGGCTGTAGTCCCAGCTCTATTCAGGTCATTGATCAGGTCCTCCCATGTAGTTATGGGCTGATTCCTGACCTTTCCCATATCATCTTTACTCCACAAGGCAAGACCTTGTATGGAGCCCTGGTCTGAGGAAGATTGACAGTCATCTTGTGTTTCTTATAATTGCGCCAACAGTTGTTACCTTCTCACCAAGCTGCTTGCCTATTGTCCTGTAACCCATGTCAGCCTTATGCAGATTGACAATTTTGTCACTGGTGTTCTTGGACAGCTCTTTTGTCTTGGCCATGGTAGAGAGGTTGGAGTGTGATTGATTATGTGTCTATTATACAGGTAATAAACAGGTGCAGTTAATAAAGGTAATGAGTGCAGTGTAGAAGGGCCTCTTAAAGAAAAACTAACAGGTCTGTGATAGCCAGAATTCAGATGATGGCAGATGGCAGATGATCAAATACTTATTTCATGCACTAAAATGCAAACTAACTATTTAAAAATCATACAATGTGATTGTCTGGATTTTTTTTTTATTGTTTCTCACAGTTTAAATGTAGCTAGGATAAAAATTAAAGACCTCTTCAGTCTTTGTATGTGGGAAAACGTGCAAAATTGCTAGTTTATCAGATACTTACTTTCCCCACTGTATGTGTCAAAGCTTATGTAATATAGATTTATAGCTAACATTTTTCTATTTTTACATAGCAATCTTTTTAGCACTTTTTGAGAGTCCCAAAATTGGCAAAAAAAGTGTCCCCTTCTCCAATTCCTTTGATTGTGGCCAATGAATGGGTTTATGTTAAATTAGTTCTTGTTCAGTTTTTGAAGGGTAAAGGCTTAAATTGATGTATTCACCATGCCAAGTCTGCTCTTCCCAGCCAGCATTAGGCAAACAGCTCATGGGTGGGCCTACAGTAGTGATTGGCATGTCAGCTCTGATATTCCTAGTTGAGTTTGTTAGAGGGACATTAGCAATGGAAGGGTTTAAACAGCAGGGCAGAAGGTTATAGAGCTCTAAAGGGCTAACATTTGTCAGTAAGAAACTTAAGCTCCTGTGCTGCTGATAAGAAACAGCATGGTGAGGTCACTATCCTGACAAGGACTGCTAAAGCTTCTTAGAACAGAGAGACGTGGACAGTAACCTACTGAAGCTTGTGTACACAAGCAGGTGATTAGAACTGCAATAACTCTGAAGGGAAGCACAATCAGAAAATAAATGTCTTTGGTTATAGTCTTTAGTTACCTTAGCCTACATGCTTAAAGCTAATCAATATGGTGAGAATAAGTCTTTAAGCTTATGGTGTCTGATAGCTTTATTTCCACACTCATGTACAGTGGTACCTTGGCACTCAACCACAATCCATTATGGAAGGCTGGATGAGTGCCAATCAGTTTCAGTGGCAAACACTTTTTTCCTATAAGAATTCATGTAAATGTATTTAATTATCTGTGGCTCCCACCAATGCCTTCTGGCTGACCATGGCTTTGTTACTGCTTTTACTTCTTTAACTACATCAGCTGCTTTAATGGTCTTTTTAAGTTTCAGCATTTTTCATGTTTTTGTCTTTGTCGTTCCATAATAACTGACTAATTTAGACGCATAGATCCAATGACAGAGTCCGCTTCGGCAATAAATACGGACTAGTGCGTAATGGAACTAAGCGCAGACCAGCTTAAAGGGGTTGTCTCACCTCAAAGTTTCTTAAGATGCTTTGGCACTTCCTGGTCAAGCTGTCTATAATTAGCATTTGAGCTCTGTGTATTCATTCTGTGTATTCAACTCTGTGTATTCAGACCTCTGTTAATTAGTTTAGATTAGCTCAGAAGCTTCTCTGAAACTGGTAGCAGGAGATTTATCTAAAGCAAACAGTACTAATTACTGTTTTTTGTCTGAAAGATCAGATTACACACAAGCTCTCACTCTGGCTGCCACAACCAGTGTGATGATATCACTCTCTGCTATCAGATAGAACAAACAGCAGGGGTAGAGCAAATAAACAGGTCAGTCACTTGGGGAACCAAATAGAGCCAGGAAGGTGATAAAATCACTTGTAGCTCCTTAACAAAAAAAAGATGAACAAAGCAATATGTTTGGAAAATGTCTTCATTTAGTGTTCCCTACATTTTGAAAGTTATTCTTTGTAGCGAGACAACTCCTTTAAAGTCACTACCGGGAGTCCAGGTATATGCCAGTAGAGAGCTGTGCCTACCAGATGCACAACTGAGCAAGGTAAGTTGATATTTGACATTTATATACTCACTTGATGTTTTGTTGTTCCTTTTTATATAAGATGCAGACACATGTATGCCATTCTCATATTTGGCTATATATTTTTTTTTTACAAATTTATTTGCTACCTTAACTGTTCTTCTTTCTTTTTCGCTTAGTAGAAAAAAAGTTTTTGGGGTACTATGATGACCATATGGCATATGTACCAAATTTATAAAATTTAGTGTAGTGTAAAACAAACACTGGAACATAAATGCACCACCTGCACGGATCTTTACTGCTTGAAATTGGCACGAGTAGCGCCACAGCAGGCTGTGGGCGCACTCGTTCCCCTGCTTCAGAGGCGAGCAGTGCCACTCGCTCCCTCGGGCGCATTCACTTACCAGTCCTTGCTCCTGCTTCCCCGCGTCTGTCTGCTGACTGGTGCGCATGGCCCCGCTCCTTAGGGCGTGCGCACGCTGGCTCTTTCAGATTTAAGTGGACAGTGCGCCGGTAATTGGTTTTGCCGGCCGCTGACCCTATATACGGGCTACTGCTATGGAATTTCCTCGCCGAATCCATAGCGCTCTTTACCCATGCGAGAAAGCCTATTCTACTCTGGTTTACCATTCCTGTGTACCAGTCTCGTTCAACGAATTTGAACCTTCGCTGCCTGCCCTGACCTTCTGGCTTGACTCCGACTACGACCCCGTCTCTCGATTCTGTACCGTATTGCACCTTGGTCGCCTCCGCAAGCAAGTCATATCAGGGGTAACGACCAGATGGAATCCCGCCGCGGCAAGTCCATCCCGCTTTGCGGCGGGCTCTGGTGAAAACCGGGTCCCACTTAGACTCCGCTCCCTGGTGTGGCCTGTACCACCGCTTGTGGCGGTTCAGTTTATCCCGGCTCATTACAACTATGGTATTCCAGTTCCTGATGTTTAGTGGTCTTATAACCTATCTGTTCACATATGATTTTGATTGTGTGATTAGCCAAGACACACTGACTTATACTACACACTAACTATGATATAGACATAAAAGCCTCCACATCTAGGTGCAGTAAATCTTGGCATGCATTCTGGCTGTATGAATGAGATCCAGCTACACATAAAGTTGTGATTTTATAGCTATTCTAATAGAACATTGCATCTGTACATTTTCACTGCACAATGTACGCTAGTTGTACTCTTAAAGGGATTTTCTCACCATGTTGTTTGACAGAGCCACAGTCAGCTTCAGATTCACATTTACTTGATTTATAGCAGTGATTGGCATATCAGCTCTGCTGTTCCTTTCTGATTTTCTTATCGTGACATGATTGCTGGAAGTGTGTAAATAGCAGTGTACAAGGCTACAGAGCTCTAAGGCTTAAAACTTCTCATTATCTTAGGTAAGCAAGATTCTGTGCTAGAGATAAGACTCAGTGGGGAGAGACTCACTGAGGTTGGACAAACTGATGGCACTTTAGAACAATGAGAGATCAGAGAGAGCAGGGAGAGGTGGTTGGTAACCAGAGAAACTTGTGTACTCTAAGACGAGAAAAAAATCTTCTTTATTTCCTGAACAAAGAAAAATAAACAAAGCAATGAATTTGGTAATAGTCTTCTTTTACCATTCTCTACATGTTAAAAGCTAATCATTGTAGTGAGAAAACCTCTTTATGGCCAAAACAGTTGTCTTTGATAATGAATACAGCAACGGGTGACTATTACCTAAGAAAAAAAGCAATGATTTAAATTTGGGGGGGGGGGGGGGGGGAAGGTGTTTCACAGCTGAATATAGAATAGAAATTGGCTGCTTTGGACAAGAAAGATACTTTTTATTCTGACACCACTGCACATCCTAGTATACAGATAGTAAAAATAATAATTAGACCGACTTGTAAATGTTTATGAAACAAGCATACACCTTCTTCGATGTTGGAGTAAGTACATTTCCATTAACATTTATTAGGAAAAAAATATTTCTATGTCTGAGTACGTGACTCAAGGCTGTGGTTATTATCCTATGTGACATCATAGAGACGGGCCAGGCCTCTCCATGATACATCACTTACGACGTCTAACACAGCCTCAGGCCATTCTGCAGCTGTATCTGTGATCTATGAAAGTAGCGGAAGAACCTAACTTCATAACAATGACAGCTCTTATACCCAATTAGAAGGCATTTTTAACTGTTGTTCATCTCCATTAGTCTCCATTACTAACGTGACTTCCTTTGAGGATAAAATCCCCAGATCTATTACTATTAACAGCTTGCTTTGTACTTTTATTTTATTTCTCCACTCTAGACAATTTTCATTGAAAGGCTTATTCTAAGAGAATCATTCAGTACGCACGTGCCTTTAACTACAACCATTCAATTTGTACATTTCTTGCAAGAACATATCTAAGTTGCCTTGTTATGAACGAGATATTGGCTTGGCTAAAAAATCTTTTTTGCTTTCTCAAGACTCGGTGAGTCAAAAGCAAATTGAGGATTTGTTACAACCAACAGAGGGCGCTGTGGGCTTCTCAGCCCCTTTCCCATAATGCCTTGTGATATGCAGATGCTAAGTAGAGGGCGAAAAAGGCAAAACAAAAACTCTACAAGCCGTTCGTTCGGTTCTCTCCTTAAGGAGAGATCTTCCCTTCCTGAGCTACCTGATGCCTCCCACACAGCCAGCCAGTATCTTCTCTACTCTGTACTGAAGAGGGACAAAAATCCCGAAACAGCGTTGTCTGTGGATGAGAGATACTGGCTTGGCTAAAAAATCCTTTTTGCTTTCTCAAGACTCGGTGGGTCAAAAGCAAATTGAGGATTTGTTACAACCAACAGAGGGCGCTGTGGGCTTCTCAGCCCCTTTCCCATAATGCCTTGTTATGAACATTCTAAGCCAATTGTTAAAAATCTGACTGCACTTTTATTCATAACTTTTTTATATAGCATATAATTATTTCAAAAGGAGTTTGATATAAAGGTCCCCCTACAACAAATTGATCATATGATGTCCTATAACTTGGATCATTATTAATCAGCTATAATAAGTAGAAAACCTGCCATGATGTCATTTTGGCGATCTTCACATGATGAAAATAAAGGAATTATTTTATTTTAAGAAGACAGAAATATTGTGGTGCTGGAGAAAAAAAATAAAAAAACCTGATATCACAAATTTAAAAGAGGTTTTTTTTAATTCATATTAATATGGGTGTTCACAAATTTTAAAATGTCCGTTAGTCATTAGACGATGATTGAAAGTAGAAAAAAAGACCAAAGCTTGTCTTGTAAACCCACTTGTTCCAGCACCACAGTCAGTCTTGGTGATCGGAGCCGATGACTTTACAGTTCATTCTTCAGATGATGATGCCTATAAGCGGTTGATTGATTTACGGTCAAAGAAATAATTACAACGAATATATAAAAAAAATGAAAGGTTTAATACATAAATAAGTAAATAAAATGATACTAAGCTGCAGTTACAGATGTTACAGATGAATAGTTTGTGTACAGTGAAATGGGGAGCCCCTCTGTACATCATGTACATCCATCTCGTCCGATGACCACAGAAGGGGTGCTGGGCACCAGCATGGTCCCAGCAGAAGCTAGCTAGCCATGTCAAAGCCAGACTTTTTATGCTAGTCAGAGCTTCATCACTTAGCTGTCAGAATGATCAAACATAGACCCACTCCTTTAAGTGTACGGTTTCTAAGTTTATGGTCAGCAATACAAGAGACTTCAGAACTTATCTGTGGCCATCCATACATGGGAGGGGTCCTAGGAATAGTTAAGAAGAATGTACAATATCAGCTCTGAGCAGCACAATGGGGGTAGCAGCTTTGAACACTTATTAGTGAAAAAGAGGTTACAAAAGGTCAACAGTTGAACAGAAATAGTCTACAATGAGACATATTGTCTAACATAAGCACACACAACAAATACCTAAACACGTTTATATAGCAAAAAGACCTGATACATGTATATCTTATGCCCGAAATGAGACATAAGACATGGATCTCTATAGGGCCCCGTTCACACGGCTTATTCACGGCGGATTTGTGCACCGTATTGAGCGCACAAATCCGCCGTGAATACGGGGCGGGACGGGGGCGGGGCCGGAGCGCGGCGGGGGCGCCGCTCCCGGCCCCATAGACAATGCATCGATTACGCCGCGTCCGCGCCGTAAATAATGTGCATGTCACTTTCTCCCCCCGCGGCGGATTTGCCGAGCGGGGAGGAGCGACGGAATCCACTGTTCTCTATGAGAGCAGTGGATTACCGTAATGACTCCGATGGATTGGCGCCGTATTGAAGCGCAAATACGGCGCGGAATACGGCGCCAATCCGTCGGCAAATAAGCCGTGTGAACGGGGCCTATCACATCAATAAGACACATTAAACCTTATCACTTCTATCCTATTACAATACCGTACATGACCACTGTGGTCTGTGCTGCAACAAATGGCTTTACAATGTAATTTTTTATTTTATTTTCAATCATACTCTAATGAATAACCTGCACTCAAAATTTCAGGAATTCCCCATTAAGCTAGTGCTGTGATTGTAGAATAAAACATACTGTATGTAGTCAGTAGCTTCAGTGGTCACATCCAATGAGACTTAGACTGGTCCACAAGGGAGCAGCGGAAACCCTTGGTGGTGGGCCCCAGTCACCTTATGCCTGTAATTCCCTTGATATCGCCATTTGGAAGCATTAGTGTAAAGGGAATGGCACATGACCATTGGAACCACTATTTGGTTTTAGTAGTTAATGGTCATTTGCAGCAGTCAGATGTAAACAGACAGCAGGGACATTGTTAGTGGTGCCGTCACCGGAACTGCAATGAGTAGAAAGGTGACTGTGTGTGTGTGTGTGTGTGTGTGTGTGTGTTTTTTTGTTTGTTTCATTTTTACAGCAGTAACTTAATATTAATAAAATAAAACTGAAGTAGTTTTCACCTTTAGTTCCCCTACAACACCACCATGGAAGAAATAAAACATTACATATGAAAAATGCAAATAAATTGGCTTGTGAAGTTCACATATGCACATTATGGGGGTACAAACATAACAAACTTAAAGGGAATGTGTCATCAAAAAATTGTTTAAGTCCCATTTTTATTTGAAACATATTTTTGGTGAATTTTTGGTTGTTTGTTTTTTTTATTTTTCATATCACTTTCAATATTTTTTAATAATTCTTAAGTCTTGCAGTTTTCACTTTGGCCACTAGGCCTTGCTTGCACTGCTATAACAGCAGTCAGAGAGATACTTTACAGCAGCTTCATGCACGTAGGAGACTTAAGACTGAATCAGTCCCATCCACTTCTATAAGAGAGTTTTCTAGTCATGCGCTGTGATCTGGGAAGAAGTCACTGTGCAGGGAGGTGAAAGGGTGAACGGTGACTATCTCCTCTTTTGACTGGTGGATCCTCTGTTATCTATTCACACTGGGGTCTTCTTTCAGCTTGACCCTCTTTGTGCTGATAATGAGCAGACAACTGGAAATATTTCTGTACAGAACAGGAAGTGTCAGACGATTATTAGGCTTAGTGGCCAAAGTGAAAACTGCAGGGCTTAAGACTTTTTAGAAAATATTGAAAGTGATATGAAAAATTAAAAAAATGTATAACCAAAAATTCTTAAAAAATGTGTTGAACATAAAAATGTTAAACAATGTTAAACAATAAGTCATTTTTGATGACACATTCCTTTTAAAGGGGTTGTCTCACTACAAGGATTTAAGGATTTTTATTGCCTACAGAGTCACTACAAGGATTGCTTTTTATGTTAAAGAGCTTGCAAAGACAAGTCACTTCGCAATATGTGTCCATTAACAATGTCCTACCTATTCTGAGATATCCCCTCTTGTATGGACTGCATCAGCTCCTCAGATCACTATAGCTACAGACCTGTTCAATCTCTCCTGATAAGCTGCCAGCACTGGTTGCTATAGCTACAGACCTGTTCAATCTCTCATGATAGGCTGCCAGCACTGGTTGCTATAGCTACAGACCTGGCTTCCACTGCAGCCTAGTAGAAGCAAGTAAACACGCCCCTGAATTGAAAACGAAACCAAGAAAACAGCACTGTGGCGAGATGAATCAATGTAGTGAAACAACGCCTTTAAGCTTGACCCTCAACACTTCACTCACTATTGTGCACAAAACGTTAACCTGACAGCTTTTATGGGAAGTGCTGCGTTAGGTGTCAAGTTAAAGTTTGATAGTTGCCGCTGACACCCGCCGGTAACAGCGTGGAATGCTTTGATCATGCAGAACGGTGAACAAAGATGGCATTTTTTTGCACTTCAGACATTTCGACAGACATGACGATGATAGAAACCTTCACAATGCTTCTAGCCGTCATGCTAATTGATCAGCCCCCAGGGTGCCGATTGGATGGGGAGATGATGAGCTGCAACGTTTCTCATTCATTTACAAGCAGTGGTCGCAGTCGTCGCAGCATCTAAAGGGTTAAACAGTAAGGAATGGAGCTGGCTCTGTTCCATGCTGTTACTATCAGGCTATGTTCACACAGCTTATTCATGCTGTAATTGTGGGATAGATTTGGTCCGCAATTACGGCGTATGCTCGGCAGCAGGGGCAGCTCGCTGGCCCCATAGACATTGATTATCCACGGAGCATATCCCGCTGTGATAATTGACATGTCACTCTCTATGAGAACTGTGGATTACCGTAATGACTGGGACGGATTTCAGCCATAATTCGCAAAGTATGGCGCAAATTATGGACTGAAATCTGTCCCAAAATGAGCTGTGTGAACATAGCCTCAGGTGACAGTTGAAATTATCAGTTAAAGCTTTACTGAGTAATCCTACTACATAGAACATTGGCATCATCATGACATATTAATATGGCATGTGTTGGTAAGGGGTTATCTAGCCATATTGGGCTGGGCTTGGCTCGATTGGAGTGTAGTCAACAAAGCTATACCAGAGCGTAATCACCAGAGCTTGGCTGGAACATGGTCAACAAAGCTTGCCTGGAGCATAGTAACACTACTCCAAATCTGCTCTGTTGTCTACCCTCCAGCCCCGCTTCACTGTCTTTGCTCCTATCCTTCCACCTTTTTTGCTTGTTGTCGATGTTCCTAGTGTCTTTGCTCAGTGTTTCTTATTCATGCTGCATCTGGCTACCAATTGGTAGCCACTCTGACAACCATAGCTTCTGGATACACTCCTGAGGGTAGGTTCAAATAGCTAAAAACAGTGCAGTTCAGCATCTTGTTTGGACATGGATTTGGTTTTGAAGCTGTTTCTTTTGCATGGATTTGATATGGTTCTTGGACGCTGATTGGCAGCTGTTTTTATGTGGATTGGATGTGGATTGAATGTTGTTTTTCTGCTCTCCATTGTTTTTACTGGCAGTTTCAGTGCTGAATCCCCTTCAAGTAAAGACAGTGTTGTGTTCACTACAACGTTATTTTCCCATTTAAGACAAAATGAGGCCACTTGCAATTTTTTTTTTTTTTATTCTGGTTCTGATGCAATATTAGCTCTGTATCCGCATCCAAAGCAGCCATGTGAACCTACCCATAGAGACTGTGCCTCAGTCTGGATGGCGCCAAACTAGTTGCAGCCTCTAGAATCCACAGCTAGAAACTATTCAACCTGATTTCTATATCTACTGTTTCAACAAATGTCTGAATCATGACAGAAAGTACTCACTTTATTAGAAAGATAATGGAGATAATGATGTTGAGTTGATAACAGTGTCGATTACATAAGCTGGATTAGCAGTAACAAATGTAAAAGCTTTTCATACTTTAGCATTCGTTAATTAGTTATAATGAGAGTTACACATACACAGATAAAACACAATTTCTGTAAGAAGTAATCCTGTATCCTTGCTCATTTTGTATTATATTGTCAGGGCTGGGCAGAGCTCCGTCTGCAGGGAGCAACAGTCTGCAGCAGCTGATCAGTGACCCCACCCTGATAGTCATTCTGTTGGAAGCTGTGTGAGTGACAGAGGCCCAGCCACTCCGGACAAGGGGCGTGTCGCAGCAGCCAATGGGAGGACCCGGACGCCGCTCCAATAAGCTGCAGGGGCGGTATCCGGGAATCACATTTAAACTCCCTGCAAGCTGAGTGCTGCGCCTGTGCTTAGAGATGGGCGAATTTCTCAAAAATTCGGTTCGCCGACTTCGCCGAATTTTCCGTCAAAATTCGTTTCGGTCCGAATCACTTCGGGATGAGTCGCGTTAAAAAACAGCTATTTCCAGGCTGCACAGAGCCTGTTTGGTGCTGGAGAACGTTGTGCCATGCTTAAATATGCAGAGGGAGCTTGGTTTGGTCTTCATACAATGTTGTGTTTTAGTATGACACGCACATGACTGCCGCCGCTCTTAGAATTGCTTCACTATAAAATTCCCTGGGCACTTAAGAGGGCAAAACTGACCAAAAAACTGAAGCCGGAAAGCAACCTGATAAAGTCCTGGCAGCGCCAGCTGGAAAAAAAAAAGCTGAGAGCTCAGGTGGCAACATCCGTGACAGAGTGTGGAGGTGACGGCAGCAGCCACAGCAGCATCAGGTCAGAGAGTGGCACAATGATATTCTGGAGGTGGCAAAACAGGAGTAGGCCACAGAGTGGCACAACGACACAGTGTGGAGGTCACGGCAGCAGCCACAGCAGCAGCATGAGGTCAGACAGTGGCACAATGACATTCTGGAGGTGGCAAAAACAGGAGTAGGCCAGTAGGAGTGGCACAACGACAGAGAGTGGAGGTGACGGCAGGAGCAACAGCATGAGGTCAGAGAGTGGCACAATGACACAATGTGGATGTCACGGCACCAGCAACAGCAGCAGAATGAGGTCATAGAGTGGCTCAATGACAGAGTGTGGAGGTGGATGGCAATACCAGTCCCTGGTAAAGATGGTTGGTGGCAGATGGAGAAACTGTCAGCAGATGTGTGGCATCAGATGGGTGGCGGCATCAGATTAGTGGCTGAGACAGGTAGTTTGAACCCAGACTCATTTCTCAAAGTTTTAGTGAGGCGTCATGGCTGATGTAATCTGATGCCTAAGGCAGTGGTGTGTGGAAATCCTGGCCAATCCACGCCTGATTCATCTTGACAAAGGTCAGTCGTTCCACATTTCCCATGGAAAGGCGGGTTCTCCTTGGGGTAACGATGGCCCCCACCGCACTGAACACCAGCTCTGATGCCACACTACTGGCCGGGCAGGACAGCATCTCCACTGCAAACTCGACAAGTTGCGGCCACACATCCAGTTTGGCTGCCAAGTAGTCCAGCGGATCTTCTAACTGGGGTGGCAGAGTGCTGTCCAAGTAGGCCACCACCTGTTGGTTCAGGGTCTTCTCCAGGTCCTGCTGCTGCTGGCGACTACCCTCCTCACTAGGCGGGTGAAGGAAGCTGCTCATCATTGACTCCAGACGTAGGTTGCTGCTGATGGAGCTGATACTGCTCCGACCCCCCCACCTTCCCACAGCAGCCACAGCAGTAGTACGTGAGCGCTGAAGAACCCCCCGGTTAGACCTGTCAGAGGAGGGACGATGCCGCACATAGGCAGCGGCCAACTGACTACACAGGATTTCACTCTAGTATTTCAGGTTGTCCACTCTCTCAGCAGCTGGGAAAAAGGCTCCCATTTTGGACCGGTAGCGAGGGTCCAATAGGGTGTAGAGCCAGAAGTCATCCTTCTGCCGGATGGTGACTATTCGGCTGTCACTAGCCAGGCAAATCAGCATGCTGTGTGCCATCTGCACAAGCGACTCCGAGGGACTCCCTGCCTCCATCTCCACTGTATACTGCCACGGTGCTTGCGGGTCATCTGCCTTGTCTTCCTCATCTCCATCAACCTCCTCCAGCTGCTCCTGTTCCTCCTCTCTTGTCACCTGGGTAGAAAATTCACTCATTTCACCAGACAATGCTTCTGCTCCAATGTCCTCCTCCTCCAGTTCATTCCCCAATGGACTCATGTGGCCGCAAGATGTAGTCACCACGTCTCCAGTCCCCTGCCCAGTCAGTTTTTTCAGCATCTATTCCAGAACATGAAGCAGTGGAATGACGTTATTCATCCCGTAGTCCTGGCGACTGACAAATAACGTCGCCTCCTCGAATGGCCTCAGCAAACGGCAGGTGTCATGCATGAGCTGCCACTGGCTGACATCAAAGTTACACAGGGGAGTACTCCTGTCCGCCTGGATCATCATAAAATCGTTAATGGCCTTTCTCTGTTCATACAGTCGATCCAACATGTGCAGACTGGAATTCCAACGGGTGGAAACATTGCATATCAGCGTGTGTTGGGGGAGGCCGTTCTGCTGCTGCAACTCGAGGAGGGTGTTCCTGGCTTTGTAGGAATGGATGAAGTGCATGCACAGTTTCCTGGCCATTTTCAGAATCTTCTGAAGATCGGTGGAAGACTTCAGGAACATTTTCACAACCAGATTGAACACATGCACAATGCAGGGCGCATGGACCATCCCTCCTCGGTACAGCGCGGACACCATGTTACTCCCATTGTCCGTCACCATGGTTCCGATTTGCAGTTGGCACGGAGAAAGCCACACATCGATTTCTTGCTGCATGACGCGGAGCAGTTCCTCCTCTGTGTGACTTTGTTCGCCGAGGCAAGCCAGGTGTAGAACTGCGTGATACCGCTGTGCCCTACACATGTGGTATGATGGAGCAGCACTTGTGGAGGCTGAGATGGTGGTGGTGGTGGAGGAGGAGGAGGTAGACATTTGCGCAGGAGCCGCAGTTTGACAACGTGGAGGAGAAAGCGGCGTCCCCTGTCCAAGTTGTTGGTGTGCCTGGGCAGGAAGCACATTCATCCAGTGGGCTTTAAAGGACATATACTGGCCCTGACCGTAGTTTCAGCTCCACACATCTGCGCTGCCGTGCACCTTGGACCAAACCGATAAGCTTAAGGACTGGCCCACCTTCTGTTCTACATATTTGTGAAGTGCTGGTACTGCCCTTTTGGAAAATAAATTACGGCTTGGAACTCTCCACCTTGGCTTGGCACAGGCCATTAATTCTCAGAACGGTGCAGAGTCCACGATTTGGAAATGGAGGGACTGCAGTACCAACAACTTGGACAGGAGCACGGTCAGCTTCTACACCTTAGGATGGTTGGACGAATACTATTGTCTCTTTGCAATCGCCTCGTTGAACGACTGCTGGCGCCATGAGTAG
The DNA here is from genome assembly GCA_025379985.1 of Phyllomedusa bahiana. NCBI lineage: Eukaryota > Metazoa > Chordata > Amphibia > Anura > Hylidae > Phyllomedusa > Phyllomedusa bahiana. The sequence goes on along the minus strand of JAODAL010024072.1, from coordinate 24,261 downwards.
CGAGGAGCAGGAGCATCTGGACCGGGAGATGATGTCAAAGAGAAACAGCTCCCTTCTGCAGAGGTGGTGGAGCCTTGACTGGCTGCAATGGCATGCGTGCCACTGGGCGCTGCTGCTGCTGTTCTGCGCGGCGCAGGATGGACCACCACATCTGAGCCACGGTTCTCCCAGGCCACCGGATTGTGACGCTGCATGTGTTGACGTAGGGCCGCGGTGCCAACGTTAGCTCCCTGTCCACGCTTCACTTTCTGCCCACAGATTCTACATATACCCTTATTCGGCTCCTCCAGTCTATTAGCAAAGAACTGCCACACCGCCGAGTAGCTGATTTTACTGCCAACGTTCCGCACTGAGTGACTACTACCGCCGCTGCCTTGCTGAGCCCCTGTGACGCTACTTTCTTGGATCTGCGAAGCGGGTTTTTCTACCCTGTTGACGCTTGGCTCCTGACCTCACACTGCTGCTACCCTGCTGACTCACGGCCACACAACCCACTTGCTGGCTGCGCCGCTGCCTGACGTGCAAGCTGACGCCCTCTTCTACTGACGATGATGAAGCCCTTGCTTCACCCGGCTCCCAAGTTTCATCTTCGCTGCTGTCCTCATCACCAGTCTTGGTATGCAGAGGCGGACCCCTCACAACATGACCTCCCATGCCACTCTCCACATCTATACTTTGCCGCCTACTGCAAGAAGCAGGGGATATTGGCCCCATTTCCTCGCTTCCAAGCAGCTGCTGACTGTCCTCCTCAAATTGTTCATCCTCGCTGTATAGTGGCGCTGAGCCCAGACCACATAGTAGATCTCTGGCTGAGGGAATCAGATGGGATAGTGGCGGATTGAGGACAGGTGAGGGCCGCTGACCCGCTCCCGGGCCATGCCAACTAAGGGTTGTGTCTGACGTTCCCACTGACACTTGGCTGGGGTTGTCAGATGTCATCTGGGAGGAAGTGGATGACCTAGTCAACCAATCAAGAACCATTGGGTTGCTGAACAACATACGGCCGCTAGATGACAGCGGCAGCTGTGGCCTCAACGAGTTACCCCTGCTGCGACGTCCCCTTGCTGTGCTGCGACCTGGGCCTGCTCCAGTAATGTTTGTGCCACTGCCACTTGCAGGGGAAGAGCCTGCCACCTCTCTGTCTGACATACTGTTTGTTCAAAAATTTACAGACTCCGTTTAATGGAGATATCTGTACATGATAAATACACACCCTGTATTTGACTCCAAATGAACCCACTAACAAGCTTGGGTAAGCCTTGGATATAAATTGCGCTCCACAAATGGGCAGGAAAAATTTACTTGTATGTGCAGTTTAAAAACACTGTGTATTTTACTAAATATAAAAGCACAAACTGGCTTAATTAACCTTTGGATATGACTTATGCTACCGGAAAAATTTCTTCTTTGGCGGTGAAAAGAACGTTTCTTTTAGTGACCACAACAGCATAAAAACGCTTAATTAACCCCTGGATCTAAATTGCGCAAAAGAAATGAGCGGACAAAAATGAAGTGGTATTTGGATGGTAAAAACGCTGTTTCTTTAGCTGACTACAACCGCTACAGGCGTCGTTACCCCTTGGATAGTCGATGTGCGCCAGAACTGAGCAGATAGCAGTAAATTGTAGATGCAGTTGAATTGGACGCACACTGGACTTCAGTTCCAATACCTCACAAAATCAGAATTAGAACATAAGAGAAGCAGTCTCTGAGACAAGCTGTGACACCCCCCAAAAATCGCTGTATCAAAGTTAGTTCTTTAGTATCAGCTATCACAATCAGCCGCGGCAGCACCTTCCCTACTAAGTACAGTGAGAGCGGTATGAGCGCCCAGCGTCGCGCCCGGACTTATATTGTGCGGTGATGTCACAAATTCCTTCCAGACTTCTTTGCCCCATATAACGCCATGTGCTCGCAGCCATTTTATCAATTAAAAACACGCTTCATTCCCGCGAATCACCCCAAACTTCGACTTCGTTCAGAATTGAAGTTTTCCTGAAATTCTAAACGAATTCCACTTCGTTAGAATCGATTCACCCATCTCTACCTGTGATATTTCCTGGCTGCCTTATTGCCTTGAGTTTTGTATTGTGCTGTTTACTTGTGTACCAGACCCCGGCTTGTTTACTTACCTCGGCTTGTCATCTGATTTTGTACCTCGCTCCCGTTTGGCTTCTGACCCCGGTTTGTTTACGTTTTTCCCTCTGGTTTTGATTTGTGGCTACGTTTCTGATTTGGTATTGACCCAGACTGTCTTACCTTTCTTCCTCCTGACGGCCCCAGCACTCTAGCAGCACAGGGACTGTCACCCAGTTGGCGTCTGCCGCCTAGGGTAGCACGTCATTTTGGCAGGGACAGTGGGCTGGGTTCCAGTTAGGGCTCACTGTACCCCCTTGAAGTGACATATATGTTGACTTTTGCTTGGGTTTCCAAACGAAACGAAACTAAATCAGTCATCAAGAATCCCCCAAAGCCCTAACGAAGGGGGACCATGACTTTGGGAGGGGGGAAGCTAGAGCTCCATTATAGTTTTGGAGTTTTTGTCTGTATAGCTGTATGTATTTCAACTGATGGTTTCAGTGTATGCATAGTATATTTATTGTAGGAAGCTTTGAGCAAAGGGGATAGGTTTTGAGAGGGCAGCTTGTAATCCTTGCATTATGCTTAAAGGGGTTGTCTCACTACGAAGATTATAGTTGAAAATGTGGGGACCAAAAATCTAAGGATGTACGTCCTTGGTTACTATTGGCAAAGTGCTACGGTTATAGAGAACGGGCTGGTTTACATGTGCTTAGCAACAGTGTTTGTTTACTGGTCAGGGAAGCATTCTGTCCTGCACAGGTCATGCACATGCAAAGGAAAGGCAGTTAAGAGGAGGGGCAGGGACGTGTGTATTGGCAGGCAAGGTGGTGATGAATTGAAGTGGATACAATACCCACTACCCGCCTGCTTGTCCTCTCACTGCTTCTCCTGGCCCGCCAATACACACATCCCTGCTCCTCCTCTTAACTGCCTTTCCTTTGCATGTGCATGACCTGGGCAGGACAGAATACTTCCCTGACCAGTAAACAAACCGTTACTAAGCACATGTAAACCAGCCCGTTCTCTAAAACCGTAGCACTTTGCCAATAGTAACCAAGGATGTACATCCTTAGATTTTTGGTCCCCACATTTTCAACTATGATCTTCATAGTGAGACAACCCCTTTAAGCTCCTGTCTTTGTAGTTTATATTTATGAGCAGGGGTGATTGTGATATGAGAGGGAGGAGTGTGTGGATGGGGAAGAGTTTACTGTGAGGAGGGTGTGGTTTAGGTATAGATATAACTTCCGGTCTGCTCCTCCTTTTCCTCTTTTTTCTCACCAAGAAGTCAAGGAAAGATGTCCCTCCCACCTGCCCCTATTTTAATGAATGGTCTGAAACTTGGGTTTAGCTATGATCTTTACAATGGCGAATGTATTATTGTATTGTTTTATATTGACTTTATTATATACCTGGTTTCAAACACAGTTATTTTGATGCTGATGAGTTACTTGTGTTGACATTATCCGTTTAAGCCCAAGGGAAGGGCGATCCTTCAGCCATGGTTCCCTAGAGGTTTCCGCCACAGGGGTTTTTTCCTCTCCTGAGTGCTGTAGGATGACTCCTAGTGAGTCTGGAACTTGCTAATTGGTCACAAAAAAAATATATGTAGATATATATCTTAATCTTGGTATTATAACCTGTCACAGCTTTTATGTTGCGGTTCAGGAGTCAGGTGGAAGTTGCAGGTCAAGTTATGGTGGACTAATTTTAACTAATAGAGGAAGTTAAATCTCATGGTGTGAAAAGGCTGAGCTTTGAAAGTGGCCAGCCTTAAGGATGGTATAATGGTAATGTCATCCAGGAGCGGGCATGGTGGTTAAGCAGGAGTGAGGATCTTCAGTAGGGTCATTGGTGCCCCTAAAGTGTACTGGCTCTGCTAGAATGGCAAGCCAGAGCATGCCGCTCCTTTATTGCTGTCTGATCGGGTACTGCATGTCAGACAGCTGGGAATATCACACAATTGCCTAGCACTCCACCTGACTCCTTCCATGTTTGTTGTACTTATGTGGCCATTTTGACACCAAAGGAGAACGTGTTTGTGCGTTTATTCTTGTGTTTGAACTGGGTACTAGGTAGAGCGGAGGTTCATAACATATCCAAAAGTTATGTCCTGATTACTAGAGGTCATAAAAATGCATTTAACTGCAGTAGATATTTCCTATAGACCAGTAATAAAGCCTGACAGTATTCTGGTTTGTATTTGATAGTTGATTTGTCTTTTAACTTGCCACCGAGAAAATATGTATGTTCAAAGGAATCTCAATGAGTGCCTCCAATATTTGTCTACCAATCTTCAGGACGAACATGGAACTGAACACTGGGTGGTTGAGAAGTCTCTGCGATTGTACTGACCAGCGGGCATTTGCATCTTTTCACATGGCCCATCACAGAACGAAGTCGAAGTTTGGGGGACTTCGGGTGAACTAAGTGTGCTTTTGATTGATAAAATAGCTGCGAGCACATGGCGTTACATGGGGCAAAGCACTCTGGGAGGAAGAAGGGCATAGCCTGCATGACATGTGCAAGAGAAGCCAATCGAGACCGGCGGATTCTGTGACGCCCGCACTATATAAGTCCGGGGCGCGGCCCGGGGAGCTCACACTCCTCTCACTGTACGACTAGGAAAGGTGCTGCCCGGGGGTGCTTGAAAGCCTTACTAGAACTGTTTTTATACAACATTTTTGGGGGGTGTCCCAGCTTGTCTCAGAAAGTTTTCTTTTAAATGTTCTATTTCGATTTTTTGGGGTTTTGGGATCTAAAGTCCAGTGTGCTCCATGCAGGCATATACATTTTAATGCTATCTGCCACACACATTGAATACCAAGGGGGATCAAGGGGCCATTCCGTTGTTTTCATTTAAAAAAAAACAGCTTTTTTTAAACAATAAAATACCACTGCATTTTTTTGCTAAAATTCTTTTGCGCAATTTTTGCCCCCAGGGGTTAATTAAGCTTGTTTTTTTGTTTTGGGTGACCCCCAAAAAACCGTTTTTTTTCACCCCCAAAAAAAATAAATTTTCCTGTACAAATTCACAAGCAAAGGTTTAAATTTAAAAAATTTTTCTCTTGTTGTGTACGAAAAAAAAAAACCCCAAATTGTAACACGCTACAAAGCTATAGTTGTGGCTGCCAATTCTTTTGCGAAATTTACACCCAAAGGGGTTAATTTAAGCTTTTTTTCTGCTGTGGGACTCCAAAAACCGTTTTTTTTCAACGCCCAAAATACAATTTTCCGTGCATAATTCAAAAGCAAAGGGTTTTTAATTACAATTTTTTTTCTCTTGTTTGTACTAAAAAAAAAGCCATTGTAACACTGAAAAACAGAGTTTGGGGCTGCTCAATTTTTTTTGCGCATTTACATCCGGGGGTTAATTAAGCTTTGTTTTTCTGCTGGGGTGACTCCAAGAAACCCGTCTTATTCACTGCCAAAAAATAAAATTTTCCTGACATAATTCACAACAAAGGGTTAATTACAATTTTTTCTCTTGTTGTGAACGTAAAAAATAAGCCATTGAACACGTACAAAGCAAGTATTTTGGACTGCTCTTTCTTTTGCACAATTACATCCAGGGGTTAATTAAGCTTGTTTTTTCCTCTGTGGTGCCCCAAGAAACCGTCTTATTCACCCCAAAAAAAAAATTTTCCTGAGCATAATTCAAAAACCAAAGGGTTTTAATTACAATTTTTTTTCTCTTGTTGTGTAGCGTCAAAAATACGCTTTTTTGTAACAGCTACAAAGCAGATTTTTGGGGCTTCTAAAATTTCTTTTGTGCAATTTACTCCGGGGTTAATTTAAAGCGTTTTTTTTTTCCCTGTGGTGACCCCAAGAAACCGTTTTTTTTCACCGCCAAAAAAAAAATTTTTTTCCTGTAGCAAAATTCCCAAAAAAGCAAAGGGGTTTAATTACAATTTTTTTCTTTTGTGTACGTCAAAATACCCATTTTAACACGCTACAAAGTAGTATTTTTGTGGCTTCTCAATTTTTTTTGTGCAATTTACATCCAGGGTTTAATTAAGCGTTTTTTTCTGCTTTGGTGACCCAAAAACCGTTTTTTCCCACCGCCACAAAATAAAATTTTCCTGTAGCATAATTCACAAAGCAAGGTTTAATTACAATTTTTTCTCTTCTTGTGTACGTAAAAAATTACGCCATTGTAACACGCTACAAAGCAGTAGTTTGTGCTGCTCAATTCTTTTGCGCAATTTACTCCAGGGGTTAATTAAGCGTTTTTTTTTTCTGCTGTGTTGACCCCCAAGAAACGCTTTTTCAACCCGCCAAAAAAAAAATTTTTTCCTGTAGCATAATTCAAAAAGCGAAGGTTAATTACAATTTTTTTTCTTTTTTGGTACATAAAAATACCCATTGTAACCACACCACGCAGAGTTTGTGGCTGCCAATTTTTTGCGAAATTTTAAAAACCAGGGTTAAATTTAAACGTTGTTTTTCTGCTGTGGTGACCCCAAAAAACCCCCGTTTTTTTCACCACCAAAAAAATACAATTTTCCGGGAAAGCATAATTCACAAGCGAAGGAAATTTTTAAAAATTTTCTCTTTGTTGTGTACGTCAAAAATATCCCATTGTAACACCTACAAAGCTAGTGTTTGTGGCTCCCAAAATTCTTTTGCGCAATTTACATCCAGGGTTTAATTAAGCGTTGTTTTTCTGCTGTGGTGACTCCAAAAAACCGTTTTTTTTTTTCCAACCCCAAAAAAATACAATTTTCCTGTAGCATAATTCACAACGAAGGTTAATTACTTTTTTTTTCCTTTTGTTTCAGCGTCAAAAATACCCCAAATGTAACACGCTAAAAGCTATTTATTTGGGCTGTTTCAATTCTTTTGCGCAATTTAAAACCAAGGGTTTTAATTAAGCATTGTTTTTCGCTGTGGGACAAAAATAAACCGCTTTCACCGCCAAAAAATACATTTTTCCCGAGCCTAATTCACAAAAAAAAAGGGTTAAATTTTCGGGGGTTAATTAACTTTTTCTGCAGTTGTACCAGTAAAGAAACTTTTTTTTTTTCAACCCGACCCAAAGAAATTCTTACATAATTCATGTCCAAGGTTAATTAACCCGTTTGTGCTTTTTATTCAGTAAAATACACAGAGTTTTTAAACGGCAAAAATACAATCAATTTTCCTGGGCCCTTTTGGGGCGATTTTATTCCCAAGGGGTTTCCAAGCTTGTTACTTGGTTCATTGGAGTCAAATACAGGTGTGTTTTATCATATACAGATACTTCATCAAACAGTGCTGTACATTTTGAACAAACAGTAGTCAGACAGAGAGGTGGCAGGCTCTCACCTGCAGTGGCAGAGGCAAAACATTCCAGGGCCCCGGCGCAGCACGCAAGGGGACGTCGCAGCAGGGGTTTACCGGGGAGGGCCACAACTGCCGTGTCATCTAGCGCCGGTGTTGTTCAGCAACCCAATGGTTCTTGATTTGGTTGAACCCAGGTCACCACTTCCTCCCCCGATGACATCTGACAACCCCACCAAGAGCGGGGGAACGTCAGACACAACCCTTAGTTTTGGCATGGCCCGGGAGCAGGTCAGCGGCCCTCATTTCCTAAACCCCCTCTGCCCCAATCCGATTCCCCTCACCAGAATCACATTGGTCGGGCTCAGCCCCACTATATAGCGAGGAGAAAAATTTTTTAGGGGGGCGTCAGCAGCTACTTGGCAGCGAAAAAAGGGGGCCTTTCCCCCCTGTTTTCTTCTAGGCGGCAAAGAAATAGATTTTGAGAGTGGCATGGGAGGCCATTTTTTGGAGGGCAGCCTCTGCATCCCAAGACCGGGATGAGGACAGCAGTGACGATAAAACATAAATAGATGATGATTAGCTACCGCACTTGGGACCGGGTGGGGCAAAGGCTTAAACATCGTCAGGAAAAGGGCGTCACTTGCCGCTCAATCACAGGTTTAGAGCAGTGTGAGGTCGGGACCAAGGGGCCACGGGTTAAAAAACCCGCTTCACAGGCCCAAGAAAGTACGGCACAAGGCTCACGAGGCAGCGGCGGCAGTAGTCACTCAGTCGGAGTGTTTGCCGGTAAAATCCGATCCCAAAAAACGGGGGCAGTTTTTTGCTAAGACACCGGGGGAGCCGAATAGGGTAAATTAGAATCTGTAGGCAGAAAGTGAAGCGTGGCCGGGGGGCTAAGTTGGCACCACGGCCCTGCGTCAACACATGCAGCTCACCCTCTGGTGCCTGGGGGGAAACGTGACTCAATTTTGGGGGGCCATCCTGCCGCCGCAGCAACAGCAGCAAGCAAGCAGCGCCCAGGCCCCACATGCCATTGCAGCCAGTCAAAGGGTCCACCCCCCTTTTCAGAAGGGAGCTGTTTCTCTTTGACATCATTTTTCCCGGTTTCCCGATGCCCTGCCTTTCGCACTTTAGCGCCAGCATCTTAGCAGAGATTGCAAAGAACAACAAAGCGTCCAACCATCCTAAGTGCAGAAACTGACCGTACTCCTGTCCAATTTTTTTGGTGCTGCTCCTCCCTTTCCCAAAAATGGGCTCGCACCGTTCAAGAACTAATGGCTTGGCCGAGCCGAGATGGAGATTCCAACCGTAATTTCTTTTCCAAAAAGGCGTACCAGCACTTCTAAAAATGTAGAACAGAAGGGGGCCATCCTTAGCTTTTCGTTTTTTCCAAGGTGCACAGCACGCGGACGTCTGGAGCTGGTAACTACAGTCAGGGCCAGTAAAATTTTTTCCTTTAAAACGGCCCACGGGTGAAGGGTTTCCCCGGCCCAGGCAAAAACCCAACCCAACTTTAACGGGAAACGGCGCTTTCCCCTTTCCACGTTGTCAAACAGTGGCTCCGGGCGCCAATGTCCGCCTCCCTTTCCCCCTCCACCACCACCCCCCACCCTCAGCCTCCACAAGTACGGGCCCCCTTCAAAAACCCAACATGTGTAGGGGCACAGCGGGGGTCACGATTTTCTACACCGGGCCCTTGGGCCCTCGGCGAACGAAGTCACACAGGGGAAAAAACTGCTCCGTCCATGCAGCAAGAAATCTTTTGGTGGCTTTTTTTCCCTGCCAACTGCAAATCAAACCCATGGTAAAGGGAACAATGGGAGGAACATGGTGCCCACGGCACCGAGGGGGGGTTTTTTTCCAAGCGCCCTGCATGGCGCAGTGTTTTCAAATCTGGTTGTGAAAAGGTTCCTGTAGTCTTCCCCACCGATCTTCAGAAGATTCTGAAAATGGACCAGGAAACTGTCATTGGCCACTTCATCCATTCCTACAAAGCCAGGAACACCGTCCTCGAGTTGCAGCAGGCAGAAAGGCCTCCCCCAACACACTATGATATGCGATGTTTCCACCCGTTTGGAATTCCAGCCTGCACATTTTTTGGAACGACTGAAATGAACAGAGAAAGGCCATTAAAACGATTTTTTGATGATCCAGACGGAACAGTACTCCCACTGTGTAACTTTGATTTCAGCCAGTGGCAGCTCATGCGTGACACCTGCCGTTTTGTTGAGGCCATTCGAGGAGGCGACGTTATTTGTCAGTCGCCAGGACAAACGGGATGAATAACGCATTCCCACTGCTTCATGTCCTGGAACAGATGCTGAAAAATCTGTCTGGGCAGGGACTGAAGACGTGGCAACTACATCTCGAGGCCACAGATCGGTGGGGAATTGAAATGGAGAGGAAGGAGGAGGAGACATTGGAGCAGAAGCATTTCTGGTAAAAATTAGTGAATTTTCTACCCAGGTGACAAGAGAGGAGGAGCGGGAGCAGCGGGAGAGGTAAAATGGAGATGAGGAAATGAGGCAGATGACCCGCAAGCACCGTGGCAGTATACCCGTGGAGATGGAGGCAGGGACCCCTCGAGTCACTTGTGCAGATGGACCCGCAGCATGCTGATTTGCCTGGGCTAGTGACAGCCGAATAGTCAGCATCCGGCAGAGGGATGACTTCTGGCTCTCCACCCTATTGGACCCTCCTACCGTCCAAAATGGAGCCTTTTTCCCCCGCTATTGAGAGGGAGGACAAACTCAAATACTATAGGGAAATCCTCCTGTAGTCCCGTTGGCCGCTGCCTATGTGCGCCATCGTCCCTTCTCTGACAGGTCTTGGCCCGGGGGTTCTTTTTCAGTGCTCACCGAAATACTGCCCCCGGCTGCTGGGGAAAAATGGGGGGTCGGAGCAGTACCAGCTCCATCAGCAGCAACCTGTCTGGAGTCACTGATGAGCAGCCTTCCTTCACCCCGCCTAGTGGGGGGGCATCGCCAGCAGCAGCAAGACCTGGAGCAGACCCTGAACCAACAGGGGGTGGCCTTTATTTTGGCACACTCTGCCACCCAGTTAGAAGATCCGCTGGACTACGGGGCAGCCAAACGGATGTTGGCCGCAACTTGCCGATTTGAGGGAGAAGCTGCCCCCGCCCAGCCAGTATGTGGCATCAGAGGGGGTGTTCATCGGCGGGGGCCATCGTTACCCCAAGGAAAACCCCGCTGTCCCCCGGGAAAAATGTGGAACGACTGACCTTTGTAAAGATGAATCAGACGGGGATCGGCCGGGGATTTCCCACACACCAATGCCTTAGGCCCGTCAACTACACAGCCATGACCCCCCCTTACCCAAACTGTGAGAAAAAAAGCCCTGAGTTCAAACTCCTGCCTCAGCCACATTCTGATGCTGCCACCTGCCATGCCCCACATCGCTGACATTTTTCTCCACTGCCACAACCATTTTTTTACCGGGGGACTGGTATTGCCCCCCCACCTCCACACTCTGTATTGTCCCCCACTGCCCCTGACCTCATGCTGCTGTTTTTTTGCGGGCCATGACATCCACACTTTTGTGATTGTGCCACTCCTGACCAATGCTTTTTGCTCCTGCCGCCGTCACCTCCACTCTCTGTATTGTGCCACTCTGTGGCCTACTACTGTTTTGCCCACCTCCAGAATGTCATTGGGGGCCACGCCCCCTGACTCATGCTGCTGCTCCCCGTGACCTACACACTGTGTCTTGTCCCACTGCCCCGACCCATGCGCGCCGCCGTCACCTTTCCCTCTCTGTCATTGTCCACTCTGTGCCTACTACTGTTTTGCCACCTCCAAATGTCATTGTGCCACTGCCCCTGACCTCATGCTGCTGCTGCTGCTTTTTGATGCCTCAACCCCACACTGTGTCCATTGTGCCCCTGTGGCCTACTCCCGGTTTTTTGCCACCCCCAGATTGTCATTGTTCCACTCTCTGACCTCATGCTGCTGGGGCTTCTGCCCCTCACCCCCCACTCTGTCACTGATGTTGCCACCTGAGCACTCAGCTTGTTTTTTTCCAGCTGTCGCTGCCATGACTTTTTTCAGGCTACATTCCCCCCTTTAGTTTTTTGGTCAGTTTTTGCCCCCCTTAATGCCCAGGGAATTTTTTTAGTGAAGCAAAACCCCCAAGAGCGGCGGGGTCATCGGGTGTCATACTAAAAAACAAAAATGTTTGAAACCAAAACCAAACTCCCCTCTGCATATTTAACATGGCACAAAATTCTTTCAGCACTCTGCAGGCTCTGTGCAGCCCCCGGAAATAGCTGTTTTTAACGTGATTCGTCCCCAAGTAATACGGAACAAAGTTTTTTTTTTTGTCGGGAAAAACGGCGAAATGAGCAAAACCGAATTTTCGAGAAATTGCCCCATCTCTAAGTGAGAAAATAATTTTTTAATTTCCCCTTTTTTTTTTATCATAATTTTAAAAATTAGTTAGATAAAAAATTTTTTGGGTTGTCAGGGGTAGGGCTAAAACTTTTGCTTTTTCGTTAATAGATTTTTTTTGTTTTTGAATTTTTTAAAATATTTTGTAAATATTATGCATAACAAATAACATCAAATAAAAATTCCCCCAAAACTAAGCAGCTGAGTGTATCAGGACGTTCTACATAGTTCTAAAATAAAGACTAAATAAAATGTACAGAACACAAGCGCATTAGATATGTGGATTAAAACAACTAAAAAGGTAATAATTCAGAAATGGAACATATTGGCAATATCATGCAAATCTCTAAACACACTACAATATATGTGTATAATAAATATATTATACCTTTTTAGATTCTGTTCACATCAGTTCAGTCTGTGATAGAGTTTGTAGAATGACAGAGTCCGTGTTGGATAGTAATGGTAAATGTATTCCTTTTAAAAATATAGGGTTACAGGTTTTAAAAGAGGCGCCACCACACCAGTATTAAAGTGCATAAAATGAGTGTACTGTATAGTGCACCTGAATATATGAACCTGTCGTAAGTGGGTTCATAAATTTGGCATGTGGTATGCATTGCATAGCATATCTTTTTCGCATAGCATACCTTTGGCACATAGCATACCTTTAGCACATAGCATACCTTTGGCGCATAGCATACCTTTGGCGCATAGACTATCTTTGGTGCATAGCTAGTATATGGTGGCGCATTCAAATGTGTTGTGTCTGGTGCAAATTGCGCCAAGTTTGAGCCTACTACTGTTCATACATATACAGAATAGGGATACGGCAGGTTTCGGTGCAAAATGCGGCAAAAAATGCCACAGCCCCATTCCTACATGTGGCCTATATATTCTAGAGATAACCAACGTGCTAATTGGTAAGATGCTGGTCAAGAACAAAAAAGGACGGGCAAAAGCACACCACACAAAACACGGGAGATTTCAACTAATGATGTTACTAGTGAGCTACGCTTGTATCATATGGAGTTTGGAAATATCTCCCGTGTTTTGTGTGTTGTGCTTTAGCCCTTTTTTTGCTCTTGACCAGCATCTTGTCAATTAGCACGTTGGTTATCTCTGGAATATATAGTCCACATGTAGAAATGGGGATGTGTTATTTTTTGGCACCAAAACCTTTCGTATAACTATTCTGTATAAGTATGAACAGTCGAATAGCCAAAACTTGGCACAGTTTGCGCCAGGCACAACACATTTGTTTGCACCAAAGATATGCTCCACAGATATGCTAGCTATGCGTCAAAGGTAGTCTATGCGCCAAAGGTATGCTATGTGAAAAAGATATGCTATGCAATGCAATGCATACCACACACCAGATTTATGAATTCAAATATGACAGGTTCATCTATTCGGATGCACCGTACACTTGTGAATTAGTACAATGGTTATCTCTAGAGTCTATATTTTTAAAAGGAAAACATTTACCAATACTATGCAGCACAGACTCTGTCACAGTACCATTCTATCATGCACCAAATTGATGTGAACAGAATCTTAAAAGGTACGCTATATTTATAATACATACAGTATGTATTGTAGTGTGTTTAGAGATTTGTATTGGTGACCTGTTGTTGGCAATATGTTCCATATCTGAATTGTTATCTTTTTTGTCTACACTTGCGTTAACAAATATATCTAATGCGCTAGTCTTCTGTATATTTTATTGTAAATATTATGCCCTCCATAAGCTCATTAAACTTTTTTGTTTCCTGAGTTCGCTTTAACTATGACTGATATAATAGCCTTAGTATCAAGGTAAATACAACCCAGGAGCTGATCTGGATCTAATAAGACCCAACAGCTCATTTACCTACCAAACCTTGGCAGTCATGTGACCAGGGAGGCAGGAAGTCAGAAGACCTCCTGCTAATCCGTGTATACAATACTCATTAAGTGCTATGTATGCAACGATTGAGAAGGCAGTGGTAGTAATAATCCATCCCTACCTTCTCAGTGGAGAGTCAGGCTACCGCTGATAGCCGGCTCTCCAATCCCACAGCTGCACAATTAGTATGTGGCTTTGCGCTCTGCATGGTTGTCGTCTAGTTAATGTATTAGCCAGCCATGTGAAATAGGCTAAATTTTCTCAACCACAATAATTATTCATGAGGCTTTAATTTTGCTTTTTAGCTTGACCTTGTACCTACAGCAAGTCTACTGCAGTCTTTTAAATGTTGAGTGGAGTATGACTACATAGTTTATTTGTAGATGGTTATCAATGGGACTCATAGGTCTGTCTAGGACTTGTAGACTAAAAAAATAATAAGTGTCCGATTCTGATTGATGAATGATCTATCATAATAACAAGGATTTCTTATGAGGACAAAATCACCATTGGAATAGCAATCTTGATAAAGTACATTTCCCTTAAGAATAACATAAATAAAGAAGCCCAGGATGGAAGCCCAGTGTCCACCATATTTCCTAAGCCACCCCATCAACAAATAATAGCCTACAGTTATAAATGCGCTATACAGAACATATATCAAAAAGATGTATGTAATAAACTATAAAAGTATCTATAAATTACACATGAAAGTACAGCAAATGCAATTAATAAACGTTATCAATACATTATTGAAATATACCACAAGGCAGGATTGTACTACAAAACACAAGAAGGATAAAACACCGACATAGGCAATACCTACCACATGCCTAGCAAACAAAACACAATATCAGCAGCACTCTACAAGCACCAAAAAACAGTTAAAGGGAATGCAGGAATGTTTTCAAAAAGCATTCCTTCTACTTTCGAATACATGAAAAGTTGAGTTTCTTAGTCTACATAGTTGATCAAAACGGCAACTGCCCATCTACCGCGATGGGGACCTATTCTTGGTGTCTGTTCAGACTTCCATGTTTTCAGGGAGACAAGATCCCAGCTACACTGTTTTGGTTAAAAACAGTCTGTGTGTGAATGGGCAGAGTGCACAACCAAAATGGGGGCTAACCACACCCCCATGCAAACAGTCTAAAAAGCACAAACTGCCCAGCACATCCAAGGCATTTTTTTTTTTTTTTTAAATGAGTCTATAAGTGCATGCTGGTGTGGCAGCAGAACGCAATGTAAACACAACACAATATCAGCAGCACTCTACAGGTACTAAAAAACAGTCAAAGGAAGTGTAGGAATTTTTTTAAAAAAAGCATTTCTACTACTTTAGAATATATGAAAACTTTATGTTCTTAGTGTACATTTTGATAAAATTTCTAATTGCCCATCTACCGCGACAAGGTGACTTTTTAGCGACAAATAGCTTTTTAGAGTAGTAAACAAGTTTGCAGAAATCTATAAACCAACATAAAGTGCTGAACAGGCATAATACATAGTAACATATATAGAAGTTCAAATTAAAGGGGTTGTCTCACTACATCAATTCATTTTACCTCAGTCTTGTTTTCTTGGTTTCACTTTGAGTTCAGGGGCGTATTTATTGACTTCTACTAGGCTGCAGTAGAAGCCAGGTCTGTAGCTTTATTGACCAGTGCTGGCCGCATACCATGAGAGCTCAAACAGGTCTGTAGCTATAGCGATCTGAGGAGCTGATGCAGCCCATACAAGAGGGGATATCTAGGAATAGGTAGAACACAGTTAATGGACATATATTAAAAAGTGACTTGTTTTTGCAAGATCTTTAACATTAAAAGCAATCCTTGTAGTGAGACTACCTCTTCAACCCCTTAACGACTGCCCACCAACTTTTGACGTCGGCTAGAGCGGGTCGTTCGTCTCCAGGGTCGTCTGTTGGCGTCGCTGTAGACTTCGGGGTTTGCGGCGCCCAGTGCCGCAGCAACCCTGGGATCGGGGCTGTACTACACATGTACATGTCTTACGAGCACCGGGGTGCGGAGGAAAACTCCGCAACCCGGTGCTTTAACCCTTTGATTGCGGCAGTGCGTTACCGCAGTGCAATCAAAGGGTTCTCCTGCTCTGTCGGGTGATCGGAATACCCGGTGACCCGACAGAGCCTGGGAAACAGCTGCACAGTCAGCCCTGGGGACCTCGACAAGCCCCAGAGCTGTCTGTATACTAAGCCAGTGATCAGGACACACTGTGTGGTGTCCTAATCACTGCCTGTGTCAGACTGTCACAGACTATAATGTATTAGCATATATGAATATGCTAATGGATTACTAAGCGTAAAAAAAAAAAAAAGTAAAACAGTTCTCCCTTCAGGGGATTTAAAAAAAAAAAGTAAAAAAAAAAACAAACATAAAAAGTGTAAAAAAATAAAAAAAAAATAACAAATAAAATAAATAAAAAAAAATTTTTAAAATAAAAAATTTTTTTGTGCATAAATTTACACCCCCCCCCCCCCCCCCCCCAAAAAAAAAACCTACCCAAAAAATGGGTTTTACCCCCACATAAAACCGTAAACAAAAAATAAAATAAAAAAAAAATAAAAAAAAAAAAAATTCCCCTGCATTTTTTATAAGTGAAAACTTTTTCCCCCCAAAAAGGGTACAACCCCCGTCCCCGAAAAAAACGAGGGCCCACCCCAAACGGGCGAAATTTTGAAAAAAAAAAAAAAAGTTAAAAATTTTTTAAAAAACGAAAAAGGAGGAAAAAAACAAAAAAAAAAAAAATTTCTGGCCCCCCAATTAAACCCTAATTTTCAGGCCTTGGATTTTAAGGGGTTAATTTGCTAAAAAATTTCCAAAAGGGCCCAAAGAGATGCAGCCAAAATACATTTTCCCCCAAAAGGGGATTCCCTTTCATCAAACAATTTTGGGAGATCTTAAAAAGAAATAAACCCCAGAAAAAAAGGGAAAAAACTTTTTATTTGGGTTTTTGGGGTTCATTTTTGCCCCTCGGGGGGCTTTTGTTTTTAAAAATTAATTAGGGCCCAAACCCTTAGAAAAGTTAAAAAAAGCCCAATTTTTTTTCCAACAAAAAGGGCCCGTATGAAAAAAAAATATATGAGGCCAAAGGATCTTTATTTTCAAAAAAAAATAAAACCCCCTTTTTCCAGATTAAAAACCTATCTGTTTTTTAAAGCTTTTCCCCCTAAAGTTTTTTTCCGGTTGGGAAACAGTTAGGCGAAAAGGGAAAAAACTCTTTAAAAGGCCCCAAAATAAACCGCATTTGATAAAATTTCCCGGGATTTTGAAAAAAACCCAATTTTGAAAACTTTTAATGAAGAAAAACTGCCCCGAACTTGTGATATTTTTTCCCCATAAGGGAAATCCCCGTAGAAAAATAAAAAGGGGAAAAATTGAGAAGTATTTTTTCCCCCATTTAAAGGGGCCCCCCATTTAAAAAATTCCCCCAATCTATACCCCCTTTTAAAAATTTTTAACTTTAACCCCAAAATTAGCCCCATTTTCCCAAATACAAAAAAAAATTTTAAATACAGTTTAAAACAAAACCAAAAAAAAAACAGAAAAACACACCCACCCCACTAAAAAAGATATAGTTTTAAAGATCAAACAGACCCCAAAACCGCCCCTTTATATAGAAAACAAAGCCCAAAACCCAAAAACCCATCTTTACAAAACACCAGCCCCCCTTTTTTAAAAAGGCCCCTAAACCCCCAAAGTCCCCCTTATAAAACAAAACCCAAAATTTCTCTGTAAAAAACAGACCCCCAAAACCAAAACTTTCTTGTACGCGGGCCAAACCCCCCCCCAAAGTATGAGGACACCCCCCTGTTTTACGGGCCCCTTAGCCCCAAACCCCCCTTTAATCCCGATCCTTTCTGAAACCCCTAAAAATATCCCCCATCCCAGCCCCAGAAAAGCCCTTTCCCCGGGGTATACAAAAACCTTGAAAAAAGGCCCCACCCCACCGGGTTTCCTAAAAAATTTCCCCCAAAACCCCCTTTTTTTTTTAATAAAAAATCCAAGAAAAAACCCAAAAGACCCCCCTCAAATTTTAATAAAGCCCCAAAAATTTTAAAATGTTCTTTTTAAAAAGCCCCCTCCCAAAACCCCCCAAACCCAACCTATTATTTTTTTTACCGATCAATAAAAAATAAAAACCCCCAAATAACCCAAATAAAATAAAAAACCCCCCAAGCTAACCCCCTTAAATATCCCTTTAGCCCCCCCTTTTTTACGGGGAACCCCCGGGAAAACGGGATTTTTTTCTATATTTTAAAAAAAAATAAGACCGACTCCAAAAACTATATTCATCATTTGGACTGCCCCCTTCCCCCAAACGCACCCCAGCAAATCAGCCCCCATTTTATACAGATCCCGACCCCCTTTTTTCTAAAAAATCCAAAATAGGGGCCCCCTAAATTTTTAATACATACCCAAGACCCCCCTTCTCACCAAAACAACAAACCAAAACCACCCCTAAAAGGGCCCCCCCAGAAGAGAAACCCCCCCCTTTCCCCTAAAAATCCCCCAATAAGCCCTCCCCATCTAAAAAAACCCCCCAAAAACCCAAACCTTTTTTTGCATACCCCTCAGTAACTCATTTTTTTTTCCCCCTTTTTTTCCGGAAACTTCCCCCTTAAATTTTTTGGGAAAAATTTGGCCCATTTTGGAAATACAGTTGGCCCCGGAAATGCCAGGATTTTCCGGGGATCCCCGGGTAATGATAAAGAGAACAAAAAAAAAAAAAAAGGGGAAAAAGTTGTTTGCTCCCTTCTTTTTTAAAGGGGTTTTTTATGTTTAAAGGTATTTTTTTAAGCGGTTTTCCCCTGGGGGGCCCCGATTTTGGGGTTTCCCTTTTTTTGTTTTTTTTTGGGGGTCTGTTTTTTTTTAAAGGGTTTTCCTTTTTGGGTTTAAAAGTGGGGGGACTTAATATTGGGGGACTTTGGGTTTTTGGGGCTTTTTTTAAAAGGGGGGCAGAAATTTATACAGTTTTTTTCATATTTGTATCTTTTTTTCTCTTTTTTTTTTTAAAAATTTTTTTTATTTTTTTAACATCCCCCCATGATTTTTCCCAAAGGGTTTGGGAAAGGGGGCTGTCCATTTGAAAACCCTGTGCAATGTATCCCACCCTTTAAAGAAAACATTTTCGGGAAAAGGCTGTGCAAAAATGTTTTCAAAATTTCCCACTTTTTTAAAAACCCCCGAAAATCCGGAAATTTTCAAAATGACAATTTTGGGTAAAAACCCCACTAAAAGTTCCATTCCCAAAACCTTGGGAAAAGGATTTTAAACGGGGCCCCACTGACCCAAATCCCCTTCGCAGGGGGAAAAGAGGGTTGAGGGGGGTTTGGGAAAGGCATGGAGGTGCAAAAAAAGAGGCGGGTTTAAGGGGGGTAAAAAAGCCCCGAAAAAAGGGGTATAGGGAAAAAGTGCCCCGGGAAAGGCTACCCCTGATCTGGAAAACCCCCCAAAAAAAAAAATTTGCAAGATTGGTGGAGGAGGGGAGGGTCACTCAAAAATGTTTGGCTGCAGAAAGACACAAAAGCCCTGTCTGTACAGTAAGTTTGGGAAAAGAGTACGGGGCAGGCTAGACAGGTGAAAAGTGGTTGGGGACCCCTTTTTTTGGGGGAAACCCAGACAGGGAAATTCTCCCAAAAAGGGAACCGGGAGCGTAAAAAAACCCAGTATGTTGTTTAAGGGGGGCCCCGGGTTTTTGAATTTAACGCGGTTGGGGCCCGAAAATTGCGGGGTGGGGTGGTGAAAAACCCAGTTTTAATGGTCCACTTTGGGGCCCCCAAAATGACAAAAGTTAGGGTGGGTTTGGAGTGCCTTAAAAATGATTTCGGGGGAGTTAGGAAAAAAAGGGCTAAAGGGCAAGGACCCCCCAAGGGTAATATTTTCAAAAATTTTACCTTTTCCCCGGGCCACCCCAGAGGGCAGGGGGGAGATTAAAAGAGGTGAAAAAGTGGCTAAAAAAATTGGGTGTTGGAAAGAGGGATTTGGGTTTTTGGAGAACTGGGCTGATTCTGTTTGGCACAGGCTTATGCTAGGGAGGGGCGCACCAAAATTGGGGAGGGTGCAGCTGATTTGGGGGAAAAAGGGTGGGAAAGGGGGCCCGGGGGGGAATTATTTAAACTGGGGGATGGGGGGGGGGGGAAATTTCCAAAATAAGCGTCCCGATAGGAAGTTTGAGGCGGGGAAAATTAGTAATAAATAAGGGGGTGGAGTGGTGGGGGGGGGTTTAGCAATAGAGAAAATGATAAGGGAGAAAGGAAAAAAAATGGGAAATCTTTTAAATTTGGCTTTGTGCCAATTGCCGGGTCTGATAAAAAAATTTAAAGGGAACTAGAAGTTTTAAATTGCCAAAAGGGAAAAATTTTATAAAAATTTTTTTTTTTGGGGAAAAACTGAGACATGGCTGGCGAGGCTATAAATGGGGGGTTTAACTTCCCGGGTTACGTTTTTTTAGAAGTGAACGAAAAACCCCGGGAAAGGGGGGGGGTTTGTCTATCTCTATGTAAAAACCCTGTCTGAAGCCAACACTGGGGGAAGATATGGTTTGGGTGGGAAAAAAGGGTTTGGAACCCTTATGGGAAAATTTCCGGGGGGAAGTAAAGTATTTAATTTTAAAGGGCTCTGCTATGGGCCCTTTCCAAAATAAAACGGAACCCATAGAAGTTATGTTCCCTCAGGCAAATAAAATGAAGCATTAATCAAAATGGGTGGTTATTCGGGCGGACTTTAATTCCAGACATAAAGGGGAATTAAAAACCCTTTTGCTCTCAAAAAAGGAAACAGGTTTTTGTCTATAACTAAAGTTTTAATTCCCCTTTCCCCAAATGGTGCAGGAACCGGACTAGGGGGAAAGGCCCTTCTAGACTTAATTTTTAAACAAATTAGACCTAACAGAGAAAACCAAAGGTTAAGGTTGGGGGCCCCTAGGGAATAGTAAACCAAAATTTTTAAAATTTTAAATTCCATTTACCCTTCAATAGAGCCCCTTTGGTCTGGAGCCACAAAACCGGAATTTGGGAAAGGTTTAATTTCCCCGGTTTAGAGGGGAAATAAAATGAGGGGATGGGCAAGGTTTTTTAAAAATAGCAGAAAAAAAAAAAAGGGGGGGATCTTTAAAAACTTCTTAGGCCCCCACTGTGAGAGGTACATCCCATATGGAAAAAAAATAATTAGAAACAGGAAAAACCCCAAATGTGGTAAACCCAGGTGTAAAGGAGGCAAAAAAAAACAAAAAAAAGGGTTTTCAGCTATTTAAAACGGAGGGCAGTAAAAGGACGCTAAGAAGATATGGGAAAAGAAAATAAAGGTTGTAAAATAAAGTAAAAGCGCAAAGCGGGAGCCCAAAAAGACGTTTTGGGAAATTAGAAATTTAAAAAAAACCCCAAAAATTTTTTTTAATATAAAATTGTAAAAAAAATTAAAAAGAAAATTTTGGGCCCCTTTAAAAAAAATATGGGGGGAGCCGTAGAGGGCGATGGGGGAAAAAAGAAACCCCTTTTAAAAACAATTTATTTCCACTTGTTTTTTAACGAGGGGGATGTGTTCCCGTTGCAGGGGGATGGGTAAAATTAATTTTAAAAGTTTTGGTCAAAGCCAGGAAGAAGAAAAAGTGCCTTAGGAAGATTAAAATAACAATCCCCGGGCCCCTGATGGTTTAACCCGTGTCCTCCCAGGGTTAAGGATGTTAGATAGGCCCCCATTCTTAATATTTATGGACTGTCTAATAAAAGGGGTATGTTCCCCAAAAGGGTTGGGCATAGCAAAAGTTGGGGCAAATTCAAAAAAAAGGGGTCAAAAAGTGATCAGGAAAATATTGGCCCGGGAAGTTAACCTTGTTGTGGTAAAATGTTTGAAGGTTTTCTCGCCCTGCTTTTCCTGGAGTATTCTTGAAAAAAATGTTAAAAACGCCATTCCAGCATGGGTTTAAAAAGGTTTTGGGCCCGCAGACCCAATCTATTGTTCTATGAGGAAAGTAGTGCTTGACTGGATCGGGGGGGACTGGATGTCATATAAACTAGATTTTTTTTAAAAATTTGATACGGTGCCATATAAAGGTTGGTAAATAAAAAGAGGGAAAAATTGGGTTTGGGGGGAAAAATTTTGTGCAAGTGGGTAAGCAACTGGTCAGGGGGATAGAAAAAAAAAAGGGTAGTAAATTTTAAAGGTAATCTCGATGGATCGCCCGTTTTTTAAAGGGGGGACCAAAGGGCTCAGTATTGGGCCCTATCCTCTTTAACATTTTTTATTAATTTATTTACACAGGGGTTTCCAAGGAATATCGTTTTTTGCAGTGAAGCTTTTAAAATTGTAACGTAATAAAACACAATAGAGGTTAAAAGTGTTATTTTCCCAAAGGGGTTGGATAAATTGGGGGCCGGGGGCAGGGAAATGGTGATGAGTTTTTAAAATAGATTTAAAAAGCAAGGTTATGCACATGGGGAGGAAAATTTCCCTTACATGAGTAATGTTAAATGGAAAAAAACCACTGGGTAAAAGGGGGCATGGAGAAGGACTTGGGGAAAACCCAGTGGCAGGGAAACTTAACTGTAGCAGCCAATGTCAGGCAGCAAATTGCCCCGGTAATAGGATCGGGGGGGGATTAAAAGGGGCATAGAGGCCCCATGGGTGAGAACAAATTTTTTCCATTATAAAAAGGGCATGGTTAGGGCCCCCACAAAATTTGGAAAAATTGTGTACAGTTTTTGGGGACCAGGACCGGAAAACATTGTAGAGCTTAACAGGTACAAAGGGGGCAACAAAAATAATAAAAGGGGGGGGGGGCTACAGTACCCCGAAAGTTTTGCCCAAGGAAATTTGGGGTTTTTTATTTAGAGAAAAAACGGCTTCGGGGGGGAATAATTAAAAATGTTTAAAATTAATTTAAAGGTCAATATAGGGATCTCTCCCAAAATTTATTTTTTCCCCGGGCTGTATATAGAACAAGGGGGCATCCCCTTCGTCTTGGGACGAAAAAATTTTACAAAAAACATTGAAAGGGATTCTTTATGTAAGGAGTGAGGGCTTGGAAAATCTTTTGCCAAAAGGGGGCTTGTCATGGTGAATTTTAATAACGGCGTTCAAAAAAAGGGTTTGTTTATTTCTGGGGGTTTAAAAATATAACAAGTTATTTGTGTCAGGATTCTGGAGAGGGGTCATTGATCCCGGGATTTTTGATGCCCCGATTGGGGTCGGGAAGGAATTTTTTCCCCAAAAAAGAGGACCCAAATTTGGTTCTACCTATTGGGGTTTTTGCCTTCTTTTGGATCAAACAACCCTTTGCACAACCGGTGAATGTATGGAGTCTTGTCTTTTTTCGGCCTTACAAATATGAAAATATGAAAAGAAATGAGGAAAAAAAAAAAAAAAAAATGGAGTTAATTTTAAAAAAATTTTTAAACTTTTTAAAACCGGATATCTTCCTTTTTTCCAAGGGGTCTCCCCAAAATTCTGGGGGAATTAGAAAGCCTGTGTTCATCTATGGAAAAAACTCCGGCACTGAGATATTGGGATCTTTTTTGGGGGTTTAAAAAATTTTTTTGTTTATTGCCCGGCCAGAAAATAAGGGGGGGCAAAACTAAAATTTTGGCCCAGGAGCCCCACCCCCTTGATTTCTGGGAACCCAACACATGAGACTTTTCAAAAGATGTGAAACTTACCATTAGCAATACCAGTAGAAAGGTTTTTATTTGTAATAGGAGAGAAAATTGTGTAACTTTGTCTAAGATTAAAGGGGTTTTGCCAAGAAAAATGATTTCCCCACCTAAAAAGGTGATACTCCCTCTTGAGGCTTGAAAAAAAGGGGGGTTGTGTTTTTGTGGGTTTAAAAAAAAAAATTTCCCCCTGTGAGGCATTTTGTCCAACCTTTCCCCTGCACCTTCAGGCTGTTTTTCGTTCCCCCGTAGTTGAGCAAACATGTTTGGCTAAACACAGAGGATAACTGTTTGTGCACAAAGGGGTATCCGGGTTTTTTTTTTCCCCCTTATCTGCTCAGGAGTAAAGGTAAAGACCCAAACTCGGCCCGGGGAGCGTTCACTGATTCGACATGGGGGGGGGGGAAGGTGGGTGAAGAGGGGGCGTCTGAAAGTTTACACAGAAAAATTACATTACAAACCCGTGGTTTTTTTATACAGCAGACACAGGGCCTTTCCCGAAACAAAGTAGTGAAAATGCCCCCGGAACACTGCTTTTTTTTTTTCCCCTTCCTTCAAAAATGGTTCTGTTCTGCCCCTTTGATAAAAAAACGCAAAGCGTGGCAGGACTTGGCCGATCCGCTCCCGGTTTAGCTAGGCTGCAGGGTCTCAGAGACTTTTTATAAAACATTTATTTAAAAAGTGATTAAAAAAAGTGATTAAATTTTGGGATTAAAAATTTTTAAATTAAAATGATTAAAAAAAACCCTTTTGGGGGGATCCCACGTTTTAAAATTAGATCGTGGGCCCAAACCCCTTTTGTTTTAGGTCACTGCCGGTTCTAGTTAAGAAAGATCTGGGCAAAAGGGGGGCACTGGAGTTCTGCAAATGGGTAGGAGGACCACGGAGGGAAATTTGGTTTTTTTTTTTTTGGTTTGTTTTTAGTGTTGGCTTTTTTTATCGACAAAGTTTAA
>JAODAL010024071.1:0-61331 GCA_025379985.1 Phyllomedusa bahiana | reverse complement strand
GCCCCACTGTGCTACCCTGAGTGCCTGCTGCCTGGCGGGCCCTGGCCCCATGTTTGCACTGTGTGCCCACTGAGTCCCATGCTGCCTGTGTGACCATGAGTGCCATGTGCCTGGTGCCCACTGAGGCCATGCTGCCCTGTGCTGCCCCTGAGCTCCATGCTGCACTGTGCTGACATGAGCTCCCTGCTGCATGTGCTGACCCTGATTTTGCCAGCTGCACTGTGCTGACCACTGAGTACCTGCTGCACTGTGCTGCCCACTGAGTCCCCTGCGCACTGTGCTGCCCACGAGCTACCATGCTGCACTTTCTGACCAATGATGCCATGCTGACAGTGTATCCCTGAGTAACTGTGCTAACTACTGTGCCACCATACTAACCACTGAACCACCATGCTGTACAGTGCTAATCACCGAGTCACATTGTAATCTGGCCACCATTCTGTACAGTGTATTCACTGGTAATGGTTTTTACCCGGGGTCCCCCTGTAAAACCCCGTTGCCGTAGTGTAACCATGACCCTTTATGTGCGTTTTTGTGACCCTGAGCCACGGCTGCTTGTGAAAACTACGACCCATTTTTGTGTCGTTGTCAGGGGCGTCGCTAGGCAGATTCATTCGGGGCACGAGCCCCGAATGAATCTGTCTGTGCCCTGAGTCTCGGTGGCTCTAGGCCGCTGCCATGGGCCTGGAGCGCTCCTTGGTGCGGGCGGCGCCCGCCGATCTCTGACTGCACCACCGTTTCACAGCGGGGGCCCGCGGTCAGAGGGGGGGAGGAGGCGACGGATGTTCCCGCCCCGGTTTCCCCTGTATGTACGGCGTTTGCTACCTGTAATAAAAAGTCGGCGTGAGGCGGAAGTGACGATCGCTTTCTACACCCCCCCTGCGAGTGGGATCCTCAAAGGACAGCTCTCGGCGAGGAGGTCCCGGGCCCAAGTCTCAAGCTCGGACGTGGAGGTGAGTAGGTTTTTTTAATTTTTTTTTTATTCGTAAGGGGGGGGGAAGTAACTTGGAAAGAGGCATCAAACTGGCTACAAGGAGATTACTGGTACAGGGGCGGGGGGAATCTATGGCTACGGGGGGAGCATCTACTGGCTAAGGGGGGGGCATTACTGGCTACGGGCATCACCGGGCTACGGGGGGGGGGGGCATTGCTGGCTCAGGGGCCATCTACTGGCTCGGGCATCTGCGGGGCTGAAATTGGGGGCATTTCGGCTACAGGGGCGGGGGGAATCTACTGGCTACAGGGGCGGGGGGAATTACGGGTACAGGTGAGCTCTATGGTACAGGGGGGGGGGGTTATGGCTACAGGGGGGGGGGAATCTACTGGTACAGGGGGGGGCATCTCTGGCTACAGGGGCGGGGGGGATTCTATGGTACGGGGGGGGGCATCTACTGGCTACAGGGCATCACCTGGCTACGGGGGGGGGGGGGAGCTGCAGGCTACAGGGCGCCATCTACTGGTACAGGGGCGGGGGGAAAATTCTGGCTACGGGGGGCGGGGGGATCACGGGTAAGGGTGAGATCTACTGGCTACAGGGGGGGGGGGGAATTACTGGCTAAGGGGGGGGTTACTGGTACAGGCTCCCCTGGTACGGGGGGGGGGGGGGCATCTGCTGGCTACAGGGGCCATTACGGTACAGGCCCCATTGTGGCTGCAAGGGGGGGCATCACTGGCTGCAATGGGGGCATCGCTGGTACAGGGGGCTCTGCTGGCTGCAATGGGGGATTACGGGGCAAAGGGGGGCTCTGCTGGCTGAAATGGGGGGCATTTTATGGTAAAGGGCATGTGTGGTTCGGGGGGCATGTGTGGCTAGGGGGGTTTGGCGCAATGGGGACTCAGGTACGGGGGTCTGTGGTGCGGGGGGGCATCACTGGCTTGGGGGGTTGCTGGTACATGGGGGCATTCATGGCTGCAATGGGGGCATCAGGGCTACGGGGGGGCATTGTGGCTGTTGGGGGATTCCTGGCTCAGGGGGCATCTGCTGGCTGAAAATGGGGGCTTCACTGGCTACAGGGGGGCATCTGCTGGCTGCAATGGGGGCATCACTGGCTACAGGGGGGTCTGCTGGCTGCTGAGGGTTCACTGGAAAGGGGCTCTGCTGGTAAAATGGGGGCATCCCTGGCTACGGGGGCCCTGCTGGCTGCAATGGGGGGCTTTGCTGGTGAATGGGGGCCTCACTGGCGGGGGGGCTCACGGGCTTCAGGGGGGCTTTCTGCTGGCTGCAATGGGGGTCACTGGCTACAGGGGCATCTGGGGCTGCAAGGGGGGGATCATGGTTTAAGGGGCATACGGGCACAGGGGCATTGTGGGGGAAAGGGGGCTTGTGGCTGCAAGGGGGCATCATGGTACGGGGCATCTGTGGTTCAATGGATCCGTGGTACGGGGGAAATTTGTTGTGCAATGGGGCATCACTGGCTACAGGGGGCATCTGCTGGCTGCAATGGGGCATCATGGCTCAGGGGGGCATTTTGTGGCTGCAATGGGGGCATCACTGGTACGGGGGGGCATCTGCTGGCTGCATGGGGGCATCACTGGTACGGGGGGCATCTGGGGCTGCAATGGGGGATCATGGAAAGGGGGGGGCATCTGCTGGCTGTTTGGGGGCATCACTGGCTACGGGGGGCATCTGCTGGCTGAAAAGGGGGCATTGTGGCTGCAATGGGGGATCACTGGCTAAAATGGGGGATAGGGCTGGGGGGCATCTGTGGCTGAACGGGGGCATCATGGCTGGGGGGGGCATCTGGTTTGAAATAGGGGATCTGCTGGTACAGGGGGGCATGTACTGGCTCAGGGGCATCTGCTGGCTACGGGGGGATTATGGTACAGGGGCATCTTGGTCGGGGGGGCATTTTTATGGTACAGGGGGGCATTGCGGCTACAGGGGGGCATGTACGGGGCTGCAATGGGGGCATTACTGGCTGCTGGGGGCATCCGCTGGCTCAATGGGGGCATCCGTGGCTACGGGGGCATCCGCTGGTACGGGGGTTTCCTGGCTACGGGGGTCTGCGGTTTTACAGGGGCTTTGCTGGCTACAGGGGGGATGTACGGGTACAGGGTGGAATGTCTGACTCGGGGCATTGCTGGCGAAATGGGGGCATTGGGCTGCAAGGGGGGGCATCTATGGTGAAAGGGGGGCATTTTTACTGGCTACGGGGGGGCCCCGTGGTAAGGGGGGATCGCTGGAAAGGGGGCATCGTGGACGGGGGGGATTACTGGCTGCAATGGGGGCATCTGTGGCTGAATGGGGGCATCTGCTGGCTGCAAGGGGGATGTATGGCTACAGGGTGGCTTGTACTGCTAAGGGGCAATCTGCGGCTCGGGGGGTTTGCTGGCTGCAATGGGGCATTGCTGGTGAAATGGGGGCTTATGGCTGCAATGGGGGATCTACTGGCTACAGGGGGGCATCCGCTGGTAAGGGGGGCTCCCTGGTACAGGGGATTGTGGTTAAGGGGGCATTAGGCTGCTTTGGGGGCATCTGTGGTGCTGGGGGCATCCGCTGGTCAGGGGGGCATCCGCTGGCTAAGGGGGGGCATTGGGCTACAAGGGCAATCTGCTGGCTACGGGGCGGAATCCGCTGGCTACAGGGGCGGCACCCGCGGGGCTACAGGGGGGGGAATCGTGGCTACAGGGGGGACCCCGTGGTAAAATGGTATTGTGGCTTAAATGGGGGCCCCTCTATGGTACGGGGCATTGCTGGCTACATGGGGGCATCACGGGTAAAAGGGGGATCTACGGCTGGGGGAGCATTTATGGCAAAAAGGGGGCATCCTACTGGTCAGGGAGCATCTACTGGACAATGGGGGCTCACTGTTCAGGGGGGCATCACTGGCTACGGGGGATTTACTGGCTACGGGGGTTTCTGGCTACAGGGGGGCATATCGTGGTAAAATTTGGGCTTTTCGCTGGCTAAGGGGGGCATATCATGGCTAGAGGGAGTATAACCTGGCTGAGGGGGCAATGGCTGGGGGGGGGAAAACTACCGGCTACAGTGGGCTACCACCGGGCTAAGGGGGGCAAATTTTTACCTAAGGGGCTATATAATGCTAATAGGGATTTATTTCTACTTATATTACTTTTTCTGAACCTATATAACTCCCTTTTATTTAATGGGGGACTGAGTCCCTACTTTGGGGGACCTATAACTTTACCTACCTAACTGAGGACTGCCTACCTAGTTTGGGGGTTTTGCCTAAAAACTGTCTCAGAAATCACACAAGTGGGAGCCCCCTGCCCTTTGGGACACAAAGGGGGTGATTTTTACCATTTGAGGTGTCTAGATGGGGGTTTGTATAGAGATAGGAAATTGCTGATAAAATGAGGTCTAAATGTTTGTTTTGTACATTCTAAGTGAGGTCGTGGGCCGGGGGAAAGGGGTCATGGCGTATGGGGCGGGGAAAAAAAGAAAGAGAAAAAAAATCTTCAGAGACGTCTCTGTGGTCATAAAAGTAACGCGTGTAATCACTTTTTTGTCTGCAGAGCCCACATACAATGAAACTACCCCCTATTGGGACTGTATGGCGGTGGTATATGTAATCAGAGCCTTTACATGATAGTAATGTGGGGGTTGCGTTTGGTCGGGTCTGGAGAATTATTTTAGCCTTAATTAGTAATCGTTTTGGGTCTTGTTTTGTTGGGGTTTTTTTGTATGAGGTCGGTAGATTTGCTCCATGTTGGTGTATTTTTTGGTGATGTTTTTTGGGGTTTTTAACGTCATATGTAGGGAGAGGTTTTGAAAAAGCTAATTTTTCAGGATGATTTTCATTGTGCAGTGACTGCTGAGGAGATGGACGGGATCTGTGTGGAATGTGCAGAAAATTAGTGACAGGAACAGAAGGTTTTTCTCTGTAAAAATACATCTGCAGTTGACAATGTGGTGCGAAAAATGACGAGTGCACCCAGCCCTACCCAGAAAAACTTAAGGGCCCGAGCCCCGGATGTTTTGGGACCCTAGCAACGCCCCTGGTCGTCGTATGTGATGACTACTTGCGCTCTCAATGCTTTTGGCCAGGGACATATCCAAAGGGGCAAATGGTAAAAAAAAAATGTTGTCGTGCTTGGCTTGATTACTGCGGATTTCCCGGATGTCGCTGTATGAGGCAGTAGCGCTGTATGTGCAGTGTTCTTGATACAAGGATTAAACCTACATAAAAAAGTTGAGTAACGTTTTAATAAAGACTTGCCCTGCTCCTCAGTCCCAACCAAAGCTGCGCTCCCTGTACTGCTGGCTGCCACTCAGGGTCTCGATCCACTGGAACCTAGCAGAATTGTGAATGCAGCTCTGGAGGGGGCATAAACTCTCATTGGGGAGTTGTATCCATATCTTGTTCTCCTTCCCTACAGTCACCCCGAGGCCGATCACTGGGACTTGTCAGCAAAACACTCTTATAATGGGATCCGGATAACATGGCGGCTGCATGGAGCGATCGATCCGCCTGCAGATAATGGAGGAGGATGGGCAGGAAATGGCAGCCAGTGCCTCCATTCCAATGTATTTATACACCGCTCCCGGGGGATGTCCATCTACTGATGGTGGGGACGACCTGGCCGCGCTGCATTAACCCTTCATGGACAACGGGGGCTTTACTGTTATGACGACCC
The DNA here is from genome assembly GCA_025379985.1 of Phyllomedusa bahiana. Taxonomy (NCBI): domain Eukaryota; kingdom Metazoa; phylum Chordata; class Amphibia; order Anura; family Hylidae; genus Phyllomedusa; species Phyllomedusa bahiana. The sequence continues at coordinate 55,733 of JAODAL010024071.1, read as the reverse complement.
TTGTAGTCGTGTGACTGGTGAGGATCCTCTGCTCCACCACCCCCCAACAGCAGGGGGCACTACTGAACCTTGGTCAACACCTTGAGATACAGGATGAGGGCTTCAAACTGAATCTTTTCTAATATTTTGGGGTGTTCTCCGATCACAACAAGGACTGGATCTGAAGAACACGGGAAAAGGGAGACGGTGCCCCCTGCAGCCCAGGTGCAGGGATACACCGCCATGGTCAGGGGTCTACTAGATGGGCAGGCTGCGGAGCTACTCCATACTTTTTCTTGCAGTGTATCTTAGTAGATCGGCCGCTCCATTGACAGACACAGTGGGCAACATTTATGAAAACTGTCTGAGAGTGTCCTTGGAGCCCATAGCAACCAATTACAGCCCATAGCAACCAATCAGATCCCATAGCAACCAATCAGTTAATAACAACCAATCAGAGCTCATAGGACCAATAAGAGCCCATAGCGACCAATCGGTGCCCATAGCGACCAATCGGTGCACATAGCGACCAATCGGTGCCCATAGCAACCAATCGGTGCCCATAGCAACCAATTAGAGCCCATATCAACCAATCAGAGCCCATAATGACCAATCAGAAAGTAGCTTTCATTTTTTATACTGCTCTAGGAAAATAAAAAGATGACTTCTAATTGGTTGCTATTGGCCTATTAAGCCTTATTGATCTAAACCGTCTAACAGTCAGACTGTCCTTGTCGTCCATAGTAACCAATCACAGCTCAGCTTTCATTTCTTAACCTCCTCTAGAGAAGTGAAAGCCGATCTCTGAGTGGTTGCTATGAGTTCTGAGTGGTTGCTATGGGCCTTCTGGATTGGTTGCTATGGGCTCGGTCTGCTAATGACTCTATTGGGTTACTATGGGCTACTGGTTGTTATGAGGCTCTAGGTGGCTATGGGCTCTTGATTGTGGCTATGGGCTTCTGATGGCGTTGCTATGGCTCTGATTGGTGCTATGGGCTCTGATTGGTTGCCTTATGTAATCTAGGTTCTATGAGCTCTGATTGGTTGCTATTAATGCTGGTTAGAGCTTGAGACTTTGGGCTGCTATGAGCTCTGACGCTTGCTATGAGCTCTGATTGGCTGCTATGGGCTATGATTGCTGCTATGGGGCTCTGAATTGGCTGCATGGGCTCTGAGTGGTGGCATATGGGCTCTGGATTGGCTGCTATGAGCTCTGATTGGCTGCTAATGGGCTCTGATTGGTTGCTATGGTCTCTGATTGCTGCTATGAGCTCTGATGGCGCTATGGGCTCTGATTGCTAGCTATGGGCTCTGATTGGTTTGACTATGGGCCTCTGATTGTTGCTATGGTTAATCTGGTTGCTATGAGCTCTATTGGTTTGCTACTAAATCTTGGTTGCTATGAGCTCTGGTGCTATGGACCTCTAGACTGCGCGCAGTGACTATGGAGGTCTGATTGGCGGATGCCCTACATCGCTCTGAGTTGGCTGCCTATCTAGGGCTCCTGTAGAGAGTGATATGCTGCTACTGTAGATGCTCGAGTGGTTTTCTATGGTGCGTAGCGAGCGAATTAGCGGCACACAGGCTATGAGTCTCTGTAGTTGGCTTGCTCTCATGATTATACTTCTCTGACAGAGGACTCTCTGCGCTATGGGCTAGCTACATCGACTTGCCTTTATGATATCGCTACTGATTTCTGGGCGTGCTGACTCAGCTCTGCATTGCATTGGCTGCTATTGGGCCTCCTGACTGGTTTGCACAATGTCTAGCATCTGATAATCTTGGTATTAGCATCTATGAGCCACTGAATTGACGTTACATATGCTAGATCTGATTGGACACAATGCAAAGAGGTTTGCATGTTCCTAAAATAGTACAAATAAAATTTGTTGGTTGCAGAAAATTGTGATGCAACATAATTTTAAAAAATAAAGGGCGCCACCTCACCAGTGCATTAAATGAGTGTATAGTGTGCACAAATGTATGAACCTGTAATTAATCTGGCGTGTGGTATACCTTGCATAGCATGTCTTAGGTGCATAACTTCGGCACATTCAAATGTGTTGTTCCTGGCGCAGACTTGGCCTAGTTTTGGTGGTACTAACATTTCATCCACAGAGTATAAATAGGTGCGTTATAAAAATTTTTGCTGCAAAATACATCCAAAATATGGCAAAGCCCAATTCTGACATGTCGGACAGTTTTTTTTTGTCTATTTGAAAGAGTACTGAGTAGCACTTACTTACTCTATAGATCTCCGATCATATGGGCTCTGACAGTTCGCGTGTACAGTCTGTCATGGACAGTTCTTCTTCCATATTCTCTTTATGTGATTATCTCATTTCTTGTACATCCGAAACAAATACTCTTCTGGTGTATCGCGGCATACACAGAGTGGTGCGTCACTAGACAAAACGAAAGTGGCGGGTTCTGCCTGACTCGAGTAGCAAGCTCACTGATTGGTGCACCTCTGTTGCATAGTGCACCTGACACGTTACATGTGCGGCCGGTACGATATGCTTCATGCGTACGATACGGCTCTAGAAGCTCATCTTTGCACTGTGCAATCAGCGTGCTTACGCGCGCGCGCGCCAAGTGCGCTAGCATCTCTCCACCACACACATTGTCTATCTTCTGCGGGCGAGCTGGCCCATATCCACAGTCTGGAGCTATGTGTCACTCAATGTGCTTAACAAGACTGGCCGTGGAGGCATCCCCCCGTCTCACTCATGAGTACTCGATGACAGAGTGCGGAGCACGACACAGTGAGTATGAACCCATCAGTTCTCATGTCGCGCTAGTCACATCCAGCACCCTGCGCGCCTCACACACCTCCACAGAGATAACGGATTGAGCATGTCCGAGTACGAACTTATATGCCACAAGTGGTTCAAAACACACCCATTCAGAAGACACACGATGACACCCATGCCACGACACGAGAGAGTGAGTGATATATCCGAGCAGCTGGAGGGATCAGCTGTCCCTTCAGATCAGGGCGTCTGTGACATGCGCATTCCAAGGGGGACAGCTATGGTGTGAATTTATCAGGGGATCTTGTGGGATCTGAGTGTTTCTCTTTCCCCGGGGTGATTCAATGGATAATTCTTATACCCTCCGGTAGTTCATTAGATAACGGATGTGGGATCATGACATGCTGGGAGGGTGACGAGGAGAGAGGGGGGTGACCCTGGGCTTTGCGGTGAGGAGTTGACTCGGGGATTGGTACTACAGTAACGATACATCTGTGCAGGCCACCTGTACACAAAAAAAGCAAGGCTGCCCAATACATCTATGAAAGGTAATGGAAAAAAAATAGAAAATATAGCTCTTGGGAGGCAGGGATAAAAAAATGGATGTAACATAAACAAAAATCTCTTGTTCGGCGTTAATGTAAGCAAATAATTGCGCAAGTCATCTAAAAAAAAAGTATTTGGCTGTGATACAATCAGCATTTACTTGGTTTTCCCAATCTGAAAGTTTGTTGGGTCATATGACCAAAAAATATTTCCCATAGTATAAATGACTTTTCTCATGGAACAACTTTTAATACAAAAAAAAATTCTGCATTTCCTTCGGCATTGGTAATCAGTGCCTACACCACACCTACGGCAATTTAGGTAGACAGTGAGATTTAGAGATGCAGGAGACTTTTTGTTAAAACCACGCGCACCTGGCAGCACCACACCGGCATGGCCACACTGCTGCATACCTCATGGGACATTTACCATACCCCACATTTCACTTCCATGTTGAAGCAAGAAAAAAATGCTGCAGGATCAGTCCATTTAAGGTCAACAAGCATGAGTATGTTATCAAAGCCATATTGTCTACTTTTTGGCTTATTTGTTTTATTATATGAGACTAAGGGCCATTGTTGTGGCCTGAAATGTGTCAGGTTTTGGGCTCTATACTTGAGGATTCTTATAAGGAAAACAATAAAATGCAATTTTTATCTAATGGTACAAACGCTGGGTTCTCGCGAGTGGTGTGGGTTGAGTCTTATAACATTTATTACATGAGGGCCCTGTCCTCAGTCTACATCATGAAGTACTGTGTCCCTCTGAGGCGTCTCGAACGGTGCCGCATCTCTGTAACAGGGCTCATGGCTGCGTATAGACACTGGGGGAGGAGAGGTGGTTTGCCTAGCGTCTTCTTGCGAGCACTTTTAGATGGATTTTCGCCCAGCATTCATGCACACCACTTCTATAATAAAACTATTCTATCAAGAGACTAGACTGTTCTAGAAAGGTCTGACCTATGTATGTTGCACCCTCGGCACTGAGTGTACTGGGGGGCTGCTCGCGCATATGCTATGTACGCTTAGTCGTAGTTATTTCAATAAGGGGAGTGCGAAAATATGATAGTATAATGACCGCACGATATTAGCGTAATAATAATAATAATAATAATAATAATAATAATACCAACTATTGCCCCAAAATATCATACTACTATACTGATAATGCATCAAATGTTAATACTGCTTCAATGCAGTAATAGCGCATAAATAGTGCTGTATAAAATAAAATTGCCTTTATGGTACCTTTGGCCTCTCATGCAGACAAGGCACTCTGCTGCACTGCACCCCAGTCTTTTCTTTTCACAGGAGTCTCATAACACTGGCTCCACCAACTATCTCTCTCCACAATAGCAGGATTGTGCTATATTCCTCCACCTCAGAACCTCTGGTCTCTTTTATTCTGCGCCCTCTCTCACATTTAGACTAATGTTCATGTCCCTTTCTCTATAGACCCCTGCTGTAAACGCCTCCTCTGTGACATATAGACTGCTTTTGTAGCCAACTCCTGTCACATACAGAATGCTGCTGTAACCCCCTCCTTTGTTACATATAGACATCTGCTATATCCACCATCTCTGTCACATACATACTGCTGTAGATGCTTCCTTCTTCGTGACATATGGACTGCTGCTCCAAGCACCTAATCTGTCACATATAGACTGCTCCAGTCCCCTCCTCTGTCACAAAGACTGCTGCTCCAATCTTCCTTCTCTCACATATAGACTGATGACCCATTCCTCTCCTCTCTCATATATAAACTGCTGAAGCCCGCTACTCTCTCACATATGCACTGCTGCAGTTACCTCCTCTAACATATACAGTATAACCTGCTGCCCATGCCTTCTCTCATCACAGATCTTCAAGCTCTCCATAGTCACAGAGCCACCCCCTCCACCCGACGTCAGGTACACAGGTAAGTAAACAAATGAACAAAGCACAAGTAAAGGTAGCCAGGAAATATCATAGGCGCTGCACTCAGACTGTTGCTCCCTCCCTAGCCCTGACAGTACCCCCCCTTTTAGGAGGGGCCACTGGATCCTTCCCAGGCCTGGGATTGTCCGGGTGAGACACTCCAGGAAGTCCAGATAACACGGAATCATGAAATTATTTTAATACTCGTAGCTGGAAATGAGTAGGGACAAAGACCTTGGAAACAGGACAATTAGCAGGTCTTATATCCTGGTGGGACGTAATCTCAAGTAGCTGAGACTACAGTCTCCTTGGGTAATATAGGTACCGGATCCTCCTGTGATGCGTGGCTGGCACAGAAGCTTCTAGATAGAGCATCAGCCTTCACATTTTTCGAACCAGGTCTGTAAGTGACATCAAAGTTAAGCGCGTAAAAAATAATGCCCAACGTGGATTCAATCTTTTAGCACTCTCTAAAAGGTAAGGTTCTTATGATCAGTAAGGATCGTGACTTGATGCTGGGCACCTTCGAGGAAGTGGCGCCATTCCTCGAAGCTCCACTTAATAGCCAAGAACTCCCAGTTCCCAATGTCATAATTCCTTACAGCTGAGGAAAATTTACATGAAAAGAAGGCACAAGGGCGAAGGTTAGTCATAGTACCGGACACCTGAGACAAGACCGCCCCTGCGCCATACTCGGAAGCATCAACCTCAACGACAAAGGGTTTGCTATGATCTGCTTGAATCAACACAGGAGCAGATACAAAACACTGCTTAAGCTTCTCAAATGCCTCTATGGCCTCAGGTTGCCTATTACTGAACTTCACCCCCTTCTTAGTCATGTCAGTCGACAGCCGAACTAAGACAGAAAAATTACGAATAAATTTACAATAGTATTTAGAAAACTCTAGGAACCGCTGCAGGGCATTCAGGGCTGAAGGGCGGACCCAATTGAAAATAGCTTGACTTTTACTGGGGTCCATATGAAATGAGTAAGGAGTCATGATGTACCCAAGAAAAGGCACATCCTGCACTCCAAAAACACATTTTTCAAGCTTGACAAACAAACTATTTTCCTTAAGGATTTGCAATACCTGTCGTACGTGTTTAACGTGAGATGACAAATCTTCCGAATAGATTAAAATGTCATCCAGGTAAATGACCATGCAACAACCAATGAGTTCATGGAAAAAATCATTAACCAGGTTCTGGAACACCACAGCAGCATTACACAACCCGAACGGCATCACCAGATACTCAAAATGACATTCAGTGTGCTAAACGCGGTTTTCCACTCATCCGCTTCTCGGATACGGATGAGGTTATAGGCCCCTCTAAGGTCCAACTTGGAAAACCACTTTGCTCCCTAGATTTGATTGAACAGATCAGGGATCAAGGATAAAGGGTATTAGTTTTTTACCGTTATTTTATTCAGTTCACGGTAATCTATGCATGGACGGAGGCCACCATCCTTTTTTCCTACAAAGAAAAACCCTGCACTCATAGGGGACACCGAAGGTCGGATATGCCCCTTCTGTAAGCTTTCTGCAATATATTGCTTCATGGCTAGTCTCTCTGGACCAGACAGATTACATATCCTCCCCTTAGAAAACCTCACTCCGGGCAATAGGTCAATAGCACAGTCGTAAGATCTATGAGGGGGTAGTATCTCCGACTGTTTCTGAGAAAATACTTCAGCAAAGTCACAAATGAAAACAGAAATCTGCTCCACCTTAGTATTGCCCAGTATGGTAGGGAGACATCTGCCAACACACAGTTGTCCCCACTTAATTAATTCACCTTTAATTTCCCATAAAACCCCACCGGTTGTGTTTCTGAGCCAGGGAAATCCCCAAAACCAAAATCAGCAGGCAGCCCCCCCATGATAAATAGAAAAAAATTTTTCCCAGCATCAGGGACCCGCCACCTTCTCCAGCCAGGAGCCCCCAGTTTTTTGGATAGTGCCCCAAAGCTAGTGGAGGGGAGTAATGGGCCCCAATCCGAAAGAGAATAGATAGCGGTCCCAAATTTGGGCCTAGACTTTTTTGACAAGGGAAGCTCAAAAAAAATTAGAAACGGATCCAAATCCACAAACCTTTCCCCAAAATTTCAGACAGCAACAAGTAGGGAAATTTTAACTGGAAGCGGGAAAAACTTTTTGGATACAGATGAAATACCTGCTACCTAGGTGGCCCTTTTACTGCAAATCATGTAGCCTGGATTTTTTCCGGGGACCGGGTCTTCCTTTGGAGCACTCCCGGGGGAATTGTGTCCCATTTGGGCCACATTTAAAACCCATAATCCCTGAAATTTTGGACAAGAAGTCCTGGTCCCTACAGCATTGCAGAAAAAGCCCCCGGGCTTGAAATTTGGCTCCTCGGGATTTATATCAAAAACCCGTGGGTGTAGAGGTGACCAGGGAAATTTCAACCACCACCCGGGGAACCCTTCTCCCGCCCTCTCTCCCTAAAAGCAGGGTTAAAAATAAACGGCTTGTGCCAAAAACCTCATCTAAATTACCAGGGGTGGGGAAAGCCCCCAATAAATCCTAAAACATGGTCAGCAAAACCCTAATCTAATTTGGCATCTAAGACTGGGTCGACCCACCAGCGGAAAAACCCCAGCCCCAAAAATTGGAGAAATACTCCTCCACAGTCTTTTTCCCCCTGCCTAAAGTTGGTCAGCTGACCCCCCCGCCGCGGCCCTCCCTTTCAGGGTCATAAAAAGGGTTACACCAAAAAGAGGAAAATAACCTGCCCAACGGGAAGACAGCTTTTTTTTAAATCATTTTGGAAAAGAAATCCCCAACCCCGGGGGGGGGGACCCTAAAGAAAGAGACATCCCACCCCCACCCCTTCTGCCCCTCATTGCCCGAGGTTTGAGGGGGGACCCCAAAAAAATAGGGGGCGATTCCCTCTCTAAATCCCAAAAAAGAACCTGTCGGGTTTTACTGAATGGGGGGTTCCCCAGGGGGGGAAAGGTATCCCAAAAACCCTTTTGGATCGGGGAATTTCCCTGCTGTTTTCCCCCTCAACGCCGACCCTGGACTAGCTGGGTAAGCAAGACATCTCCCTCTACCAGGCTGTTAGGGGGTTCCATAGTGGGGGTGGGAGCAGTAATTTTTTTGGGGGGCCGGGTGATAATGTCACGTCAAGGGGGGTACAGTGAGCCCTAACTGGCCCCCAACCCACTGCCCCCTGCCTACTTGATTTGCGGGCCCGGGGGGCCAGAAAAAAATGGACGACAGTCCCTGCACTCCTAAAGTGCTGGGGGCCGTCAGGAGAAAAAGGGTCAGAAAAGGGCCAGGGTCAAAAACCAAATAAGAAAAGTCAAGCCCAAATCGGAACCAAAAAGAAAATGTAAAAAAAACCGGGGTCAAAAACCAAACGGGAGCAAGGGAATAAAAAACAGAGTGCAGGGTCAGGAAAAAAAAACAGGTCAGGTTACGGGTAAGCAAACAAACGAACAAAAAGGGGACCGGTTTTTAAAAAAAAGGAAAACCCGGGGAATTTTCGCAGGTTCCCGAAAAACAGCCTGCGGGGGTTTAAAAAGGGGATTCCCGGGTACGCCCCTGGGAGCTGATTGGAGGGCCTTTCCCGGTCCTCCAATTTCTGGTGCGACACACGCTCCCTTCTGGAGTGGCAGGGGGCCTCTGTCACTTTACACAGCTTTTCCCGCAGAAGTGTATCAGGGGGGGGTCACGATTCAGGGGTTTTCTGCAGATTGTTTTCTCCCTACAGGGGGAGGCCGCCTAGCCCTAACACAGGAAACCTTTTGGGGGGAACATGGTCCCCGTAAAAGGGAGAGGCTTTATTTATGCTGGAGCATTAACTTCAAAATACACAGGTTCCAGATCAGACCTGTTACTGCCCACAAAATACTTTAGAACTGGCCCTTCCCCTTTACTTTCCTCCCACGCCTGTGGGGGCCCGTCAGTAAAACTAAAAGGACTGCTCTACACATGGGTGAGTGGTAGGAATCCATCCCCTAACACACTTACTGCAGACAGCCCATTGACAGACCCGGTTCACTCTGAATCTGCCATGCGGGGCAGATTACCAGTCGACGTCAAAGTTGATAGAATTTCCTGGCATTAACCTAATATTTAGGGGTGCCTTAGTACCTGTAATCACTGCCATTACTTGGTTTGGCAAAAGTCTTTTTTCCTTCAGTTTGGGGCGTAAAATTTTCTCAAAAATTGATACAAACTTTTACTCAGATTTAAAATGGACAAAGCCCCTTTAAGACAATGTGACCTAGAAAATGGAAAACACTCACAAAAAAAAGTAGATCACTCCAAGCAAAGTTTTTTTGGGGTTTTTTTTAAAAACACTGTCCAAAAGCAAATAATAAAAAATATTAGGAACAAAACCCGTGTTTTTAAAAACACCTTTGGGAAAAAGCAACCAAAACCCGTTTTTTTCCCCAATTTTTACCAATCCCCGGAGTTCCCAGCACAGTATTCAGCTGACAGCATTGCACTTTGAAGCAGAAAATAATATTGTAAACTAGATTCTATAATATATTCCTTATATAGTTCTGTTTATAATGTACTTCCAGTATGCAGACAGCATAACAAGGCTTAAATTCCCAACTATCTCAGCTGAGCAGGATGAATTTTCCCTTTTCCCGCCAAATAAACTGATATTAAAAGCATTTTTTACCCAAAACCCCAAATTTCTTTATACAGACTGACTTTTCCCCCAAGCCCTAAAATTAAACCTGTTTAGTATCCATTTCCACCAAAAACGGAAAATGGGAAAAAAATTCCAAATTCATAGGAATATCCCCTTCCCGTTCTTAAAAAAGGCATATAAAGTGCCTTGGAGGGGCGATTCCCCCATTCCCTTTGCCACTTGGGGAGGGGGATGAAACAGAGGGGACCAAGAGAAAGAAAATATGCATAAACAGGGAAAAAAACCTTTCTGAAAAAAGGAACCACCTACCACCAGGGAGCATTCCCTCATTGTATCCTGTTCCTCTCTCTTTCCCTTTGATGCTGGGAGAAAAAAATAAACAAAAGTAGCTACTGCTGCCTTTTGTCCCGAAACCCACAATTTTTTTACCCATTATTAATATGAATACACATACTGCTGGCCTTGGCAAAGTGGGCATATACAAGGTTATATTTACCACTCACATTGCTCTAGGCACTGAGGAAAAAATGTATGAAAACCGTCTAGGTCTAAGACTTTCTTTGTTGCCCATAGAAACCAGTTAGAGTTCCTCTTTCATTTCATATAGAGCTCTGAAAAATGAAATGGGGGCTCTGATTGGTTGATATGGGCAACAAAGACAGTCTTAGACCTAGACAGTTTTCATACATGTCTCCCTGAGCCTTAAAATGTTCCCCAATAAAGACATGTTAAATGAGTTTCACAGAGACGCTTCTTCACAGCCAGCTTCAGGCTTTCACTTCTTGTTCAGGCTGTGGGTGGTTCTATAGCAGTGAGTGACATATCAGCTCTGCATTTCTTTGCTGAGGGACATGGGTGATGGAGGGGTTTTAGAGTCTAGTAGCCTGAGGCAGTAGTACACAGGCAGGCTACAATACTTTAGTAGTGCAGTGGATTATGTAAGTAATTTTACAATAATAATTTGTCGCCTTAGGGCTTGTTCACGACGGCGTTTTTTTGTGATCCGTTTACGGATCCGTTTACGGATCCCAAAACGGATCTACAATTGTCCAGTGTATTAACATTGAGTTGAAATGGCAAAAGCACATCGCTGTTCCCACGGGAGATCAGCGATGCGCTTTTGGAGAGCTCTCCTGCACTACGCGCTTTTCGGATCCGTCATTAAGAATTGACATGTCAATTTTATTTCGGTTTACGCACGTGAATCCCATAGGAGATAATGGAGTGCGCTTTTAAGCACTTTCCAAAAGCGCATCCGCGCTCCCACACCTGGTCCAGGGCCCGCCAACAGAAATTTCAGGCCCCATACAGCTGAGCACCTGGCCCCCCCCCGTCAACCCCGCCCCCAGAACCCCGAGCGCCCCGCCCCCAAGCAAAAAAAACGGCCTCTAGGACAAAAAATTGCGCCCATTAAAACCACATAAAACCAGTGTGCAAAAAAGAACTGTATGTGTAGTACAATAGCAAGAGATCACATATCTGTCCTATCTCACACATCATAGACACAGGCTAAATATCTCCATCCATATCCCCCTCCACCTACATACAATATCCCCCATCCACCCACATACAATATGCCGCCCCCTCCACCCACGGATATATCCCCTCCACCCACGTACAATATCCCCCCACCACCCACGTACAATATACCCCTCCACCCACATACAATATTCCCCTCCACCTACATAAACAATATCCCCTCCACCCACATACAATAACCCCCCACCACCCACGTACAATATCCCCCTCCCCACCCACGTACAATATTCCCCCTCCACTCACCGTTACAATATCCCCCTCCACCCACGTACAATATCACCCTCCACTCACACGATACAATAGCCCACCTCCACCTACATACAATATCCCCCTCCACCCACGTACCATCTCCCGCGCCAGCCCCACGTACAATAATCCCCCTCCACCCACGTACAATATCCCCCACCACCCCACGTACAATATCCCCCATCCACCCACGTACAATATCCCCCGTCCACCCACCTACAATATCCCCCCCTCCACCCGAATACATTTCCCCCTCCATCCACATACAATATCCCCTCCACCCACATACAATTATCCCCCATCCACCCCAAAAATATCGGGGCCCCCTGCCACCTACGTACAATATCCCCCTCCGCCCACGTACATTATCCCCCACCACGCCACGTACCATATCCCCCTCCACCCACGAAACAAAATCCCCCTCCACCCACCTCACATATCCCCCTCCACCCCACGACAATATCCCCCTCCACCCACGAACAATATCCCCCTCCACCCACGTACAATATCCCACCTCCAACCCACATACAATATCCCCTCCACCCACATACAATATCCCCCTCCACCCACTCAATATTCCCCCTCCAACCACATACAATATCCCCCTTCCACCCACATACAATATCCCCCTCCACCCAACATACAATATCCCCCACCACCCACATACAATATCCCCTCCCACCCCCATACAATATCCCCCCCCCCCCACCCACATACAATAACCCCTCCACCCACATACAATATCCCCCTCCACCCACATACAATATCCCCCACCACCTACATACAATACTCCCCCTCCACCCACGTCCAATATCCCCCTCCACCCACGTACAATATCCCCCTCCACCCACGTACAATATCCCCCTCCACCCACGTACAATATCCCCCTCCACCCACGTACAATATCCCCCTCCACCCACGTGCAATATCCCCCTCCACCCACGTACAATATCCCCTCCACCCACGTACAATATCCCCCTCCACCCACATACAATATTCCCCCTTCCACCCACGTACATCCCCCTCCACCCCCGTACAATATCCCCCTCCACCCACGTACAATTTCCCCCTCCACCTACGTACAATATTCCCCTTCCACCCACGTACAATATCCCCCTCCACCCACGTACAATATCCCCACCAACCACTACAATATCCCCCTCCACCCACAGTACAATATCCCCATCCACCCACGTACAATATCCCCCACCCCCCACAACAATAGTCCACCTCCACCCACATACAAATATCCCCCTCCTCCACTATACAATATCCCCTCCACCCACATACAATACCCCCTCCACCCCACTACAATACCCCCTCCACGTACATACAAAATCCCCCTCACCCACCTACCATATCCCCCTCCACCCACGTACAATATCCCCCTCCACCCACATACAATATCTATCCCCCTCCACCCACATACACTATCCCCCTCCACCCACATACAAAATCCCCCTCCATCCACATACAATATCCCCTTCCACCCTCATACATATCCCCCTCCTCCCAGCATACAATATACCCCCTCCACCCACATACAATATCCCCTCCAACCCACATACATATATCCCCCTCCTCCCACATACTAATATCCCCTCCACCCACATACAATATCCCCTCCAGCCCACAACAATAAGCCCCTCCACCTAAATACAATACCCCCGCCACCCACTGTACAATATCCCCCTCCCATCCACGTACAATATCCCCCTCCACCCACGTACAATATCCCCCTCCACCCACGAACAATATCCCCCTCCACCCACGTACAATATCCCCTCCACCCACGTACAATATCCCCCTCCACCCACGTATACAGTTAATATCCCCTTCCACCCACATACAATATCCACCCTCCACCCACGTACGAATATCCCCCTCCACCCACGTACAAAATCCCCCACCACCCAAGTACAAATATCCCCTGCCACCTACGTACAATATCCCCCTCCACCCACACGTACAATATCCCCCTCCATCCACTACAATATCCCCTCCAACCCACCTACAATATCCCCCCTCCACCCACGTACAATATCCCCCTCACACCCACCGTAAATAATCCCCCTCCCCCCACGTAAATATCCCCTCCACCCACGTACAATATCCCCCTCCACCCACATACTAAACTCCCCCTTCCATCCACATACATATTCCCCTCCACCCACATACAATATCCCCCACCACCCCCCATACAATATCCCCCTCCACTCACATACAATATCCCCCTCCACCCACGTACAATATCCCCCTCCACCCACGTACAATATCCCCCTCCACCCACGTACAATATCCCCTCCACCCACATACAATATCCCCCTCCACCCACATACAATATCCCCCTCCATCCACATAAATATCCCCCTTCCACCCACATACAATATCCCCCTCCACCCACAAACAATATCCCCCTCCACCCACATACATTATCCCCCTCATCCCACATACAATATCCCCCTCCACCCACATAACAATATCCCCCTCCAGATTCCCTGGTCACGCACCTCACCACCTTCTAGAAATACACACCAGCAAGAAAGTAATTTCTACCTCCTAACCAGCTCAGTATAAACCTACAAGCACCGCCACATAGAGGTAAGACACCACTCAGGTATAACTTACAAAACACCGCCAACATAGAACCACATAGTAGAGGTCAGACACCAGCTCAGTCTAAACCTACAACACCACCATATAGAGACTAACATAGAGGTCAGACGCACCAGCCAGTATATCCTACAACAACCACCATATAAAGACACATAGAGGTCAGACACCTGCTAAGGTCAACATCACATATACACTAATAACAAATAACCCTTGATGTCAGGGACTCACCAAGACGTCTAGTCGTTCGCTTCTCTCATGATTCGTTCCGATTCCCTTTTCTTCTGCATCTGTTCCACCCAGCCATGATGCCTTGTCCCGGCCACCACTCATCCCTGCAGAAATTACACACAAATATCTTAGAACCTCAATTTTCAAGCTTTCTTTACCTATTCCCACCTCTGTACAAACTTCCCAGGGCTGGGAGAGCAGGTACAAGCCAAACTTTAGAGGCCTAGTTATCCACAGTGTTGGAGGTGGGGAGAGGACTAACCCCCCTGGAGATAATGCTACAGCTATGGGCTGCTCCCCTAACAATTAAATTACCAGGAAGGTAGGCAAATGGGAAAGGCCACGGTAAGTAGATATGCCCTATTTAGGTAGGTAGACCCCCCCCGCGCGGATAAGTTGGTAGGCCAGCCCCAGGTAGGTTGGTGGGTACCTAGCCATGAGCCCCTTTAGTTTGTAGCGGGCAGGCCCTCCTTTAGAGTAGTGGAGTCAGGGCCCACCTTTAGAGGTTAGTTAGAGTCAGGGCCCATCCTTTAGGGTTTAGGTAGAGTCAGGGCCCTCCTTTAAGGTATAAGGTAAGAGTCAGCCCGCCCTTTAGATGTTAGGCAGCCAGTGCCCCCTTAAGTTATTCGGCAGCGCCAGGGACCCCCTTTAGAGAATAGGCTCAGGGCCCCCTTTAGAGATCAGCAGTCAGGGCCCCCTTTAGGTGATAGGCAGTCCAGGGCCCCCCTTTAAGTGATCAGGCAAGCGCCAGGACCCCCTTTAGTGATAGGCAGTCAGGACCCCCTTTAGTGGATAGGCAGTCAGGCCCCCTTTAGTGATAGGCACGCCAGGGACCCCCCTTTAATGAAAGGCAGTCAGGGATAGGGCCCCCTTTAGTAAAGGCCCGCCCAGGGACCCCCTTTAGTGATAGGCAGTCAGGACCCCTTTAGTGATAGGCAGTCCCAGACCCCCTTTATGGATAGGCATTCAGGGCCCCCTTTAGTGATAGGGCAGCGCCAGGGACCCCCTTTAGTGATAGGCGCGCCAGGACCCCCCTTTAGGTGGATAGGCAGACAGGACCCCCTTTAGTGATAGGCAGTCAGGCCCCCTTTTAGAGATAGGCAGTCATGGCCCCCTTTAGGATACAGTTTTACAGGCCCCCTTTAGTGATAGCAGTACATGACCCCCCATTAAAGTTGGGATAGGCAGTCAGGACCCCCTTTTATTGATAGGCCGTCGGTGCCCCCATTAGTGATAGGCAGTCCAGGACCCCCTTTAGTGGATAGGCATCAGGGCCCCCTTTAGAGATAGGCAGCGCCAGGTGACCCCCTTTAGTGATAGGCAGTCAGGACCCAACCCTTTAGTGATAGGGCTGTCAGGACCCCATTTAGAGATATGGCAGTCAGGACCACCATTTAGCGTGATTAGCAGCAGGGCCCCTTTAAGTGATAGGCAGCGCGCAGGGACCCCTTTAGTGTGAGTCCGCGCCAGGGACCCCCTTTATGATAGGCAGTCAGGACCCCCTTAGTAATAGGCAGTCAGGGCCCACCCTTTAGTGATCAGGCAAGGAGCGCCAGGGACCCCTTTAGTGGATAGCAGTCAGGACCCCCTTTAGTGATAGGCAACAGGACCCCTTTATAGTGATCGGCAGTCATGACACCCAATTTAGTGATAGTCAGTCAGAGGCCCCCTTTATGATAGCAGTCAGGGCCCCTTTAGTGATACGGCAGCGTCAGGGACCCCCTTTAGTATAAGGCAGTCAAGGGCCCCGTTTAGTGATAGGCGCGCCAGGGACCCCCTTTAGTGATAGGCAGTTCAGGACCCATTAAGTGATAGGCGTCAGGACCCCCTTTATAAATAGGCAGCGCCAGGGGACCCCCTTTAGTGGATCGGCATCGCCAGGGACCCCCTTTGAGGATAGGCAGTCCAGGGGCCCCCTTTAGAGATAGGCCAGTCCAGTGCCCCATAGTGAAGGCAGGTCAGGACCCCTTTAGTGATAGGCAGTCAGGCCGGCCCTTTAGTGATAGGCAGCGCCAGGGACCCCCTTTAGTGATAACCGGAGCGCCAGGGACCCCCCCCAATAAGTGATAGGCAGCGCAGGGACTCCCTTTAAGTGGATGGGCATCATTGCCCGCTAGTATTACTTAAAAAAAAACAAATCACATCCACCAGAGCCTCGGTCCAGCCGCTCGAGGCCTGCCTGCTCCTGCAGCCCTGCATATGCGGACGCGGGGTGAAGTGACTTCACCCACCACCCGCGCCAACGTCAGCAGTAGGGGCCGGCGCCTGGCAGCTGAAGGCCTAGGCCATCAGCCTAGCCAGGGAAGATCAGCGGAGCGCAGTGGCTAGTGGGCTGTTGCTCCCTGACACGACCAATGAGCGCAGCGCCCCGGAGTTCGGGACATATAGTCCCCAGCTACCCGGGCCGGCTCGCGCTCGGGAACGCTGGGCACCGGGCGCAGATACCGGATGCGGCGGCCGGCCCCGGGGAGCGACGGTACTCTGCCTCCGGGGCTCCCCGCAACTTCTGGGCCCAACACGTGGCCAGGCGGGAAAGTCTGGTTCGAGCAGCCAACTCCGCCGGGCCCCGCTCTGCCTTGAGGAATAAGGGGGCCCCGCTTGCCGCGGGCCCCCTTATTCCACCGGGCCCCAATAACGGGGAGTACCGGTTGTACCCCCTGTATGGCGGCCCTGCTCCTGGAACGTAACAGCTAAGCGCTTATCTCCTGAAAGCGGATGCGAAAAGCGCAGAGATCAGAGGCTGGATAGTGGGACAGGGCACAGGTGAGTGGCGGGGCTGGATGGCGGGGACCGCGCGGCTGTAGGTAAGGGGGGAAGGTTTAGCGGCGGCGCAAATCGCGGGAATCTGCGGGCAGGTAAGAGGCCGTGAGCAGTTGAGCGGGCGTCGCTGGAGATATCGGTTATCTGCTGATCGCCGTGGACGAGGTGCTCGCAGTGGGAGGACGAGGTGAGCTGGACGAGTGTCATCCAGTGGGAGACAGGAGAGCTGGGGACGAAGTGCTTATCTGTGGGAGGACGAGGTGAGCTGGGACGAGGTGCTGCTCTGGGAGGACGAGAGTGAGCTGGGATCGAGGTGCTCCTGTGGGAGTACGAGGTGAGCTGGGACGAAGTGCTGCCTGTGGGAGGACGAGGTGAGCTGGGACGAGGTGCTGCTCTGGGAGGACGAGGTGAGCTGGGACGAGGTGCTCCTGTGGGAGGACGAGGTGAGCTGGGACGAAGTGCTGCTGTGGGAGGACGAGGTGAGCTGGGAGGAGGTGCTGCTGTGGGAGGACGAGGTGAGCTGGGACGAAGTGCTGCTGTGGGAGGACGAGGTGAGCTGGGACGAGGTGCTGCTCTGGGAGGACGAGGTGAGAGGGAACGAGGTGCTGCTCGGGGAGGACGAGGTGCGCTGGGACGAGGTGCTCCGGTGGGAGGACGAGGTGAGCTGGACGAAGTGCTGCTGGGGAGGACGAGGTGAGCTGGGAGAGGTGCTGCTGTGGGAGGACGAGGTGAGCTGGGACGAGGTGCTGCTGTGGGAGGACGAGGTGAGCTGGGACGAGGTGCTGCTGTGGGAGGACGAGGTGCGAGGAGAGAGAGAGAGAACCCCCCCCCCCCCGTCCTGAAAACGCGGAAAGCGGATGCGTGAAACGCAAGTGAAAAAGCATTCAAAACGGATCCAAATAAAGTACTCAATGCTGCGTTTTTTGGATCCGCTTTCCGGATGCGCTTTTCTAGTGCCAAAAACGGATCCGTAAAAAGGATCCAAAACGTCGTGTGAACAAGCCCTTATGAGACAAACCAAAATAGTAAGAATAAAGTCTAACAAAAAAATTAGAATTAAAAAAATCACCATTTTACCAATGACAATACATTTTAACTACAAAAACCTAATAATATATTTTGTATCTGACCTGTACAGAAAAAATTACATTAAAAACACTGGCACTGTACAATCATATGATTCATTGGTCTATCACTATGAACATGACGTTAATACACATTTTTATAAAACTTGTATGAGCCCACTTGCCGCTTCATATCAACGTCTTTTAAGTGGGTCTCTCTACTAGTAAGCATAGTACTGTGTGTTAAAGGGGTTGTCTCACTACGTTGATTCATCTTACCTCAGTCCTGTTTTCTTGGTTTCATTTTGAATTCAGGGGTGTTTACTGGCTTCTACTAGGCTGCAGTAGAAGACAGGTCTGTAGCTATAGCAACAAGTGCTGGCAGCCTATCAGGAGAGATTGAACAAGTCTGTAGCTATAGCGACCTGAGAAGCTGATGCAGCCTATATAAGAGGGGAAATCTCAGAATAGGTAGGACGCCATTAATGAGAACCGAAAAGGAGGAACAAATGGCCTTAAAACATAACTTTTAATATATCAATAGTTATAAAAAATACATATTAGTGCAGACACAATAACTTCAGTTACAAAAAGAGTGAAAAGAAACACACTCCACTAATGTGGCACACATGTGGGACAAGGACTAAAATGTATCCCTATGAAACCCTAGGAAGGGGAGCTATTACACCCTAACTTATATAAACAATCAGGAAAGTCGCCCCAATAAGGGCGGTCCTGGCAGGAGCCTGACTCTGCAAAAACTTACCCTAAATACTATCTTGTGGGTCCTATCCCAACATGTTTCGATCCTCCAGCAGGAATCGCATCAGGGGATGATTAGGAGCAGGGACCAACAAAGGGCAAAAAGAAGGTTTGCAGCAGAAGATTATAGCTGGTGGCACATAAAAGGAGAGTACCTGCCATGGTGACTGCATAATATATATACTCACGAAAACCCAGACAATTCAGTCAGATCCCTGCTGAAGGATCGAAACATGTTGGGATAGGACCCATAGGATAGTAGTTAGGCTAAGTTTTGGCAGGGTCAGGCTCCTGCCAGGACCGTCCTTATTGGGGCGACTCTCCTGATTGTTCATATAGGTTAGGGTGTAATAGCTCCCCTTCCTAGGGCTTCATAGGGACATTTTTGGTCCTTGTCCCACATGTGTGCCTCTCTAGTGGAGTGTGTTTCTTTTCACTCTTTTTGTAATTGAGGTCATTGTGTCTGCAATGATATGCATTTTTTATAACTATATATATTAAAAGTTATGTTTTAAGGCCATTTGTTCCTCCTTTTCAGTTCTCACATTTTGGCTTCTGAGGAATCTGTTAGCAATATATATCCACTATACTTGTGGTATTTGGTATTTCTAGGACGCCATTAATGGACACATATTGCAAAGTGACTTGTTTTTGCAAGATCTTTAACATAAAAAGCAATCCTTGTAGTGAGACAACCCATTTAACCACAACAGCATTGATATGTCAATGTATGAAATGTGGCTGTGTCATCTCTATGGACAGTACAGTGTCTCACTGTTACCTTGCAGCACTTGGTCCGGGGTTTAAATCCCACCAAGAACAAAATCTGTAAGGAGTTTGAAAATTCTCCTTGTGTTTGTGTTGGTATCATCTGGTTTCCCCCACACTCCAAAAGCATTCAGGAAAGGTTAATCTAGAATTCAGACTGTGAGCTCCAATAGGATCAGGGAGCAATGTGAATAATTACAATTAGAGATGGGCGAATTTCTCAAAAATTCGGTTCGCCGACTTCGCCAAATTTTCCGTCAAAATTTGTTTTGGTCCGAATTACTTCGGGACGAATTGCGTTAAAAAACAGCTATATCCTGGCTGCACAGAGCCTGTAGAGTGCTGTAGAACGTTGTGTCATGCTTAAATATGCAGAGGGAGCTTGGTTTGGTCTTCATACAATGCTGTGTTTTAGTATGACACGCACATGACTGCCGCCGCTATTAGAATCGCTTCACTCTAAAATTCCCTGGGCACTTACGGGGGTAAAACTGACCAAAAAACTCAAGCAGGAATGCAGCCTGATAAAGTCATGGAAACGCCAGCTGGAAAAAAACAAGCTGAGAGCTAAGATCCTACCATAGCGTCAAAGAACACAGTAGTATGTGTCACGGATGTCCCTGTGACCTTCATCCCGGGTCGCAGGCGCATCCGTGCTCCGCTGCCAAATGGCGCCACAACCTGCATGTCAGGTCGTGGGCGCGCTCGTTCCCCGATCTGTCCCCCGGGCTACTTAGCAGACCACGCTCCTGCTGCAGCCTCTGTCCCGCGGCACGCGCGGCCATGCTCCCTAAGGCGCGGGCGCGCCAGCAGTGTTAACTTTAAAGGGCCAGAACACCAGTAATTGGCTATTGCCGGTCGCTGCCCCTATTTAAGCCTGCCTCTTCCTGGCGGATCCTTAGTGACATTAGCCTACTGAGAAAGCGTTCCTGAAGTCTTGTCTATTACCGTGTACCATACCATTTGCCTCTGTTCCTTGACCACGAACCTCTGCCTGTCCTGATCTTACCGCCTGTCCCCGACTACGTCTACGCCTTACGATTTTGTACCACGCTACACCTCGGCTGTCTCCGCAAGCAAGTCACGTCAGGGGTAGCGACCTGGTAGACTCCCGCTGCAGCAATTCCATCCTGCTTTGTGGCGGGCTCTGGTGAAAACCGGGACCTACTTAGATTCCGCTCCCTGGCGTGGCTTACGCCATCGCTTGCGGTGGTCCAGAGGATCCACTAACGTTGCTCGTGACAGTAGGTTACTGAAGCCGCCACAGATCACAGCACAGTAAGGGGACGACACAGTAGGGGTCACTCCATGGGGCCAGAGCTTTAAACCGTCACAAAATATGACAGAACTTGTTGCGGCCACACATCCAGTTTGGCTGCCAAGTAGTCCAGCAGATCTTCTAACTGGGGTGGCAGAGTGCTGTCCAAGTAGGCCACCACCTGTTGGTTCAGGGTCTGCTCCAGGTCCTGCTGCTGCTGGCGACTGCCCTCCTCACTAGGCGGGTGAAGGAAGCTGCTCATCAGCGACTCCAGACTTAGGTTGCTGCTGATGGAGCTGTTACAGCTCCTACCCCCCACACCTATGTGAGCGCTGAGGAACCCCCCGATCAGACCGGTCCGAGGGTGGACGGTGCCGCACTTAGGCAGCGGCCAACTGACTACAGAAGATTTCTCTATAGTATTTTGAGTTTGTCCTCCCTTCAGCGCTGGGAAAAAAGGCTCCCATTTTGGACGGTAGCGAGGGTCCAATAGGGTGGAGAGCCAGAATCATCCCCTGGCCCGGGTGGGGACTATTGGCTGTCACTAGCCAGGCAAAAACAGCATGCCGCGGGCCATCTGCACAAGTGATTCCGAGGGGCTCCCTGCCTCTATCTCCACTGTATACTGCCACAGTGCTTGCGGGTTATCTGCCTCGTCTTCTTCATCTCCATCTACCTCTTCCAGCTGCTCCTGCACCTTCACTCCTGTTACCTGGGTAGAAAAACCACTCATTTCACCAGACAATGCTTCTGCTCCAAATGTCGTCCTCCTCCTCCTCCAGTTCAGTCCCCACCGGACTCATGTGGCCGCGAGATGTAGTCGCCACGTCTCCAGTCCCCTGCCCAGACAGCTTTTCCAGTATCTGTTCCCGGACATGACGCTGTGGACTGACGTTATTCAGCCCATAGTCCGGGCGACTGAGAAATAACGTGGCCTCCTCAAATGGCCTCAGAAAACGGCAGGTGTCATGCATGAGCTGCCACTGGCTGACATCAAAGTTACACAAGGGAGTACTCCTATCCGCCTGGATCATCAAAAAATATTTAATGGACTTTCTCTGTTCATACAGTCGGTCCAACATGTGCAGGCTGGAATTCCAGCGGGTGGAAACATCGCATATCAGCGTGTGTTGGGGGAGGACATTATGCCACTGCAACTCGAGGAGGGTGTGTCTGGCTGTGTTGGAATGAATGAACTGCATGCACAGTTTCCTGGCCATTTTCAGAATGTTCTGAAGATCGGTGGAAGACTTCAGGAACCTTTTCACAACCAGATTCAACACATTCAGCACATTCACTCAGTGGGCCGTAAAGGACATGTACTGGCCCTGACCGTAGTTACAGCTCCACACGTCCGCGCTGGCGTGCACCTTTCAACAAACTGATAAGCTCAAGGACTGGCCCACCTTCTGTTCTACATATTTGTTAAGGGCTGGTTTCTGCTTTTTTGGAAAAGAAATTACGGCTTGGAACTTTCCACCTCGGCTCGGCATAGGACATTAATTCTCTGAACGGTGCAGAGTCCACCATTTGGAAAAGGAGGCCACGCTTCATTTTCTGCCCACAAATTCTACATATACCCATATTCTGCTCCTCCGGTGTCTTGGCAAAGAACTGCCACACTGCCGAGTAGCTGATTTTACCACCAACGCTCCACACTAAGTGACTACTACCGCTGCTGCCTCGCTGAGCCCTTGTGCCACTACTTTCTTGGACCTGCAGGTTTTCTACCCCGTGGCCGCTTGGCTCCCGACCTCACACTTCTGCTACCCTGCTGACTCACGGCCACACTACCCACTTGCTGGCTGCGCCGCTGCCTGACGCGCAAGCTGACGCCCTCTTCTCCTGACGATGATGAAGCCTTGCTTCACCCGGCTCCCAAGTGCGATCGGCTACATCATCATCGATTATTTTTTTGATCTTCACTGCTGTCCTCCTTTAACGGTCTTGGTATGCAGAGGCTGCCCCCCTCACAACATGAACTCCCATGTCCACTCTCCACATTTTATATTTTTGCCACCTACTGCAAGAAGCAGGGGATATTGCCCATTTCTTCACTGCCAAGTAGCTGCTGACTGCCCTCCTCAAATTGTTCATCCTCGTATATAGTGGGGGCTGAGCCCAGACCACATAGTAGATTTCTGGCGGGAGGGAACCGGATTGGGACAGAGGCGGGTTGAGGACAGGTGAGGGTCGCTGCCCCCGCTCCCGGGCCATGCCAACTAGGGTTTGTTGCTTCCCCACCGCCCTTTGGGCTGGTTGTCAGATGTCATCTGGGAGGAATGATGACCAGTCAACCAATCAAGACCCTTGGATTGCTGGTCAACACACGGCCGCTAATACACGGCAGTTCTGCCTCACCGAGTGACCCCTGCTGCGCGTCCCCTTACTGTGCTGCGACCTGTGCCTGCCCAGGAATCTTTGTGCCACTGCCTCGCATGTGAGGCCTCTAATCTCTGTCTGACTAGTTTGTTCAAAAATGTACAGACTTGTTTAATGAAGATATCTGTATATGATAAATAGACACCCTGTATTTGACTCCAAATGAACCCACTAACAGGCTTGGGTAATCCTTGGATATAAACTACGCAAAATAAATGAGCTGCCAAAGATTAACAGCTATGTGGTGTGTTAAAACGACGTGTATTTTGCTGACTACAACAACAGAAAAACGCTTAATTAACCTTCGGATATGAATTAGGCAAAATTTCTTCTTTGGCGTTTAAAAAAAACCTTTCTTTTACTGACTACAATAGCACAAACATGCTTAAGTAGCCGTTGGATATAAATTGCGCAAAAGAAATGAGCAGCCAAAAATTAACTGGTATTTGGATTGAAAAAACGCTGTTTTCTTTAACTGGGGACAACAGCAAAAACAGACTTAGATAAAACCCTTGGATATTCATTGTGCTCCAGAACTGAGCAGATAGTATTAAAATGTATATGCAGCAGAATTGGACACACACTGGACTTCAATTCCCATACCCCACAAAATCGAAATTAGAATGTAAGAGAAGCAGTCTCTGAGAAAAGCTGTGACACCCCTCCAAAAATCGCTGTATAAAAGTTCTTTCTTTTGTGCGAGAACTCAGCTACTGGAGCTGCAGCAGCTACAACACGGCACAACGAGAGCAGTGTGAGGAGCGAGCATGGCGTCCGGACTTACATAGTGCGGTGACGTCACAGAATACCGCCGGTCTCTGATTGGCTTCATCTCTGCACATGTTATTTAGGGTACTCCTTTCTTCCTCCAAGAGTTCTTTGCCCCATTTAACGCCATGTGCTTGCAGCCATTCTATCAATTAAAATCACGCTTTGTTCGCGCGAATCACCCCAAACTTCGACTTCGTTCAGAATCAAAGTTTTCCTGAAATTCTAAACGAATTCCACTTCGTTAGAATCGATTCGCCCATCTCTAATTACAATCTCTGTGGAATATAATGACGCTACATAAATATTTCTTATATACACAAAGAATATCTGAAAGTACATTTTCTTAATATCTTCTTACAATTTATTAAATCATATATTTAATTCATAATCCCATGTTATTTCCTTTCTTCAAATATTTCTTTTTTTAAAAATTTACACTTGACAAAGGGTGTGTAACTTGAAATATCGCTGCATGTTTGCTCCAGACTGCAGGAGTATGAACTACAAAAAGGCTATTGTAAGGGTGCTTTCACACGGAGCGTTTTTTTGGTATTTTTTTTGTGTAGAAATGTAAAGCATTAATTGCTGTGTCTTTCTGCACAAAAAACGCATCAAAAAACGCACGAAAAAACGGGCCAAGAAAGCCTTTTTTTGGTGCACTTTTTGTGTTTTGATTCATTTTTTGTGCAGAAAGACACAGCAACTAATACTGTACATTTCTGCTCAAAAAACGCACCAAAAAATATTCCATGTAATGGACCCCTAAAAAAAAAAGAAAAAAAACTATGGATACTGAAACGGGGTTTTTAAAAAATTTTTTTGAAAAAAAAAAATTTTAAAAAAAGGGAAAATTCCCTTTTTAAATTTTATGATTAAATATGGGGTTTTAAAACCCCTTTAAAAACCGGCGGTTTTTTTTTTTTTACCCTTTTTTTCCCCCTCCTCCCCTTTTCCCCAGGGGCCATAACTTTTTTTTTTTTTTCCCCCTACATAGCCCTATAAAGGCTTTTTTTTTTGCAGGAAAAAGTTTACTTTTAAGGTGTTTTCATATTTTAAAAAAACTTTTACGGGGAAAGGGAAAAAAAAAAATTCAAAAAAATGTGAAAAAAATTTACTTGCAGCAGGGTTTTGCGGGATTTTTGGGTTTTTACGACATTCTTTTCTTAAATAAAAATGATTTTTTTATCTGTTTTCTCCCAGGTTGATATGCTGGGGACCAATACCAAACATGTAGGGTTTCCTTTATTTTTGGGTTTTCCAAAAAAAAAAATTCCAAAATTTTTTTTTTGACATTTTTTGCCATGGCGCCATTTTCAAAAACCCAATAATTTTTTGGTACAAAATAACAGAGATGGGGGGAAATCGATTCTAAGAAGTGGATTTGTTTGGGAAATTTTCAGGAAAACTTGGGTTTCCTGAAGAAGTCGAATTTTGGGGGTACTTCGGGGAACAAGTGGGGCTTTTGATTGATAAAATGGCGGGCGAGCACATGGCGCTACAGGGGGGAAAAAGAAACTCTGGGAGGAAGAAGGGCATAGCCGGGGGGGGGCTTTTAAACATTTCAGAGATAAAAGCCAATAGAACGGGATTCTGGACGGTCACCCCCCCCACTATAAAAGGGTGGGGCCGCCCCGGGGAGTCACACCCTCTCACGAAATGTAAAAGGAAGGTGCTGCCACGGTATTGTGATGGGTTTCTCACTGAAAACTAAATTTTTTATACAGCTTTTTTTGTGGGTGCCCTCAGCTTGCCCTCGAAAATGTTCTTTTAAATGTTCTATTTTGATTTTTTGGGTTTTGGATCTGAAATAGTTTTGGGGGCCCAAACCTGAAAGCTGTTTAAAACTTTCTATATCCAAGGGGGGATCAAACCCAGTTCCTTTTTGTATTCTTTTTAAAGAAAACCCTTTTTAAACAAAAAAATAGCATTTCATTTTTGGTGCTCAATTCTTTTGCGCAATTTTCATCCGGGGTTTAATTTTAAGCTTGTTTTGCGGGTGTGCTAAACCCAAAAAAAACCGTCTTTTTAACCCTTAAACGCCCCAAAAAAAAATTAATTAAATTTTTTCCTAAAAAGCTTTTAAATAAAAACAAAGCGGGAAAAGGGGAATTAATTTTTTTAAAAAAAAATTTAAAGTTTCCTTTTTTTTTGTTGTTTTTCCGGATTAGAAAAAACACGCAATTGTAACGGGCCCTAAAAAAGCACTAGTTTGGGGGTTTGCTCAATTTTTTTGGGCGAATTTCCCTCCAGGGGTTTAAAATTAAGGGGGTTTTTTCTGCAGTTGTACTCATTAAAAAAAAATTTTGTTTTTCACCGCCCAGAAGAAATTCTGTACCCATAATTCTTTACCCAAAGGTTTAAATTTAAAGCATTTTTTGTGCTTTTTTTATTCAGTAAAATCACGGGAGTTTTTTTAAACGGAAACTTTACAAGTAATTTTTTTCCCTGCCCATTTGGGGAGCGAAATTTTTATACCCAAAGGGGTTCCCCAAGTTCTTAGTGGGTTCTTTTTGGCTAAATTTTAAGGGTGGTATTTATAAATATACGATATCTTATCAAAAAGTGTCTGTCATTTTAGAACAAAACAGTATGTCAGACAGAAGGGGGCGGGCTTTTTTTCCCTTTGCGAGTGGAGAGGCACAAACTTTTCCTGGGGCGGTCCAGCACAGAAAGGGGGACGTCGAAGCAGGGGTCACTCGGTGGGGGCCAAAAACCCCGCTGTAATTAGCGGCCGTGTTCCTGACTAGGGAACCCAATGGTTCTTGATTGGTTGACTAGGTCATCCACTTCCTCCCCGATGACATCTGAAAACCCCCC
Source organism: Phyllomedusa bahiana (assembly GCA_025379985.1). Lineage (NCBI taxonomy): Eukaryota > Metazoa > Chordata > Amphibia > Anura > Hylidae > Phyllomedusa > Phyllomedusa bahiana. The sequence continues at coordinate 28,694 of JAODAL010024071.1, read as the reverse complement.
GCCAAGAGTTCCCGGGGGGGAACGTTTAGCACAACCCTTTTTTGGCAAGGCCCCGGGGGGCGGGTGCGGCGCTCCCTGTCCTCAACCCGCCCCCCTGTCCCATCCGGGTTTTCCCCCAGCCCGAGATCTTCTATGTTGGGGCTGGGGGTCCCGCGCCACATATAGCGAGGATGAACAATTTGAAAGGGGGGGCAGTCAGCAGCTACTTGGCAGCGAAGAAAAAGGGGCCAATTCCCCTGCTTCTTTTGGGAGCGGCAAGTATAATGTTGGAGTGGCATGGGAGGTCATGTTGTTAGGGGTCGCCTTGCATACCAAGACCGTGAAGAGGACAGCAGTGACGATGAAACACAAATAGATTATTTGTAGGGCCCACCGCCCCTTGGGGGGCCCGGGGGAGGCAAGGGCTTCAAAATCGTCCGGGAAGAGGGGGTCGCTTGCGGCCCCTCAGGCAGCGGCGAGCCAGCCCAAGTGGGGCGTGTAGCCGTGAGTCAGCGGATAGCAGCCCGTTGGGTCGGAGCCAACGGCCACGGGGGAAAAAACCCTTTTGCCGTTTCCCAAAAAGTAGCGGCCAAAGGGGGTCAGCGAGGCAGCGGTGGGAGTTGTCTTTCGGGGCGTAGGGGGTTAAAAAAAAAAAAAAAAAAAAAAAAAACGGAAAAACCCCGGCGGTGTGGCGTTCTTTGCTAAGACCAAACCCGGGGAGCCGAAAATTTTTTATAGGAATCTGTAAGCCCGGGAAAAGGGAAGCTTTCCAGGGCTAAAAGTTGGCAAACCTGGCCCCGCGTCAACACATGCAAAACGGGCACCAATTTCCTGGTGGGCCCGGGAGAAACTTTGGGTCAGATTGGTTTGGGCCATCCTGCCCCGGGAGCAAAAAAGCAGCAGCAGCCCCAGGGGTTTTTTAAGCATTCCCCCTTCAGCCCCGCCAAAAGGGTTCACCACCCCTGCAGAAGGGGGCTGTTTCTCTTTGACATCTTTTTCCCGGGCCCGTTTCTCCCGCTCCTCCCCTACTTTATGGCGCCGCATTGGGTTTTGCGAGGGGATTTCAAAGGAAACAGTAAAGGGGGTCCCAAAAATTTCCCAAGGTGCGGGGGGACCGGCTCCTGCCCAAAAGGGGTTGGGACTGCGTCCCTCCCTTTCAAAAAGGTGGGGTTCTGCCCCCATTCAGGAATTTTGGCTTGTGCCGAGCCCGGGTGGGAGTGGCCCAAGGGCCCTTAAATTTCCTTTTTTCCAAAAAGGCGTACCCGCAAATTCTTTAAAAATGTAGAACAGAAGGGGGGCCCCTCCTTTTTCCTTTTCGGGTTTTTTCCAAGGTGCAGCAGCCGGAAGTCTGGAGCGTAATACGGTCAGGGGCCAGTAAAATGCCCTTTTCGGCCCCATGGGGGGAATGTGCTTGGCCCCCGGCACACCAAAAAACTTGGACAGAAGACCCGCTTTTCCTCCACGTTGTCTAAACTGCGGGTCCCGCGGCCCAAAGGGCCCCCTCCTCCTCCTTTCCCCCACCACCCACCATCCAGCCTTTCCCCAAGTTCTGCTCCATCAAACCACATGTGTAGGGCACAGCGGTTTTTACGCAGTTCTACACCTGGCTTCCTCGGGGGAACGAAGTCACACAGGGGAGGAAATGCTCCCGTCAAACGCAAGAATTTGATTGGGGTGGGTTTCCTTTCCGGGGCCAACTGCAAACGGAAAACCCTGGTGGGCGGGCAAGGGGGGGAAAATTTGGGGGCCCGGGGCCCCCGAGGGGGGATGGTCCTTTCGCCCTGAAAGGCGCCGTATTCAATTTTGGTTTTTGAAAAATGTTCCTTAAGTCTTCCACCGATCTTCAGAATTTTGAAAATTTGGGCCCGGAACTGTTTCTGCCTTTATCCAAATTGTACAAAGCCCGGGGAAAAAACCCCCTCGAGTTGCAGCGGGGAAAAGGCCTCCCCCCCCACACCTGATTTGCATGTTTCCCCCCCCCCGTTTGGAAAAACACCTGGACAAAAATTTGGGCCGGGCTGTATAACAGAGAAAGGGGCCCTTAACAAATTTTTTTTTGTTTCCCTGCAGGGCAGAAAATACTCCCCCGTTAACTTTAAAAGTCAGCCCGTGGAGGTCATGCGTGCACCTGGGCCCTTGTTGGGGGCCCCTTGGGAGGCACTTAAATTTTTCAGTCGCCAGGGGGCTATGGGATGAATAAAGGCCTTTTTCCCCGCTTCATGTCCTGGAACAGATGCTTTAAAAAAACTGTCTGGGGGAGGGGGCTTTGGGGACCTTCACTACATCTGGGCCCTTTAGTTCCCCCCCTGGGGGCTGAAATGGAGGAGGAGGAGGAGGAAATTTGGACGAAGCATTGGGCTGGGTGAAATGAAATGGGTTTTCCCAACCCCGGTGACAAAAAAGGGAGGAGCAGGGGGCAGCTGGAGGGGGTTGGGTGGGGATGAGGACACAGGGAAAAAGGAAACCCCCCCAAACACCGTTTGGGAGTAAACAGTGGAAATGGGGGCAGGGGGCCCCCCCGGGGTCCTTTTTGCTGATGGCCCCCATCTTTTTTTGCCTGGGGTTGTGACAGCCGAATAGTCAGCATCCGGCAGAGGGATGACTTTTTGGGCCCCTCCACCCTATTGGCCCCCGCTACCGGGCCCAAAAAGGGAGCCTTTTTCCCAGCTTTATTGGGGAGAGGACAAACTCAAAATTTTATTTTTCCCCCTTAAATTCAGTTGGCCGCTGCCTATGTCGGGAAAGTCCCTCCCCCCCGACAGTTTTGACCGGGGTTTCTTGCGCTAAAGTTCTACTGCCGCGGCTTTCTCGGGGAAGGGGGGGGGGTAGGAAATAAACCCGCTCCATCAGGGAGAACCAAGTGGGGGTCACGGGTGGCGCTTCCTTCACCCGCCTAGTGGGAAAGGGGAGTCGCCACAAAGCGCAGCAGGCCCTTTTTGCAGTTTCCCCGAAACCCAAAAGGGGGTGGCCCCCCTTGGGCAGCCTCTGCCCCAAACCCGTTAGAAGATCCCTGGTATTTTGGGGGGCCAAAAAAAAGGTTTTGTGGGCCCCCAAATTGCCGAGTTTGCAGTGGAGAAGCTGTCCTGCCCGGGCCCGTAGTGTGGCAACAGAAACGGGTGTTCGTGCGGGGGGGGCCAAACGTTTCCCCCAAAGGAAAAACCCCATTTTTCCCCGGGAAATTTTTGGAACGACTTCCTTTTTCAAGATGAATTCCCGGCGTTTCTGGCCAGGTTTTCCACCACCCAAACCTTTTGGCGTTTTAGAAATCCCGCCTGAAAGCCTCACCCCAAAATGTGAGAAAAAGGTCTGGGTTTAAAAAATACCGCCTCAGCCACTATTCGATGCCGCCACCCGCCGAGCCCCACTTAGCTGGGCAGTTTTTTCCCTTATCCCACCAACCAACTTTTTTCCGGGACGGTATTTTCCACCCCCCCTCCACCTCTGCATTTTGCCCTGTCTGCCCCTTTTTCTGCTGTGGCTGCTGCCTTACCTCCACACTGTGTCTTTTTCCCCCCTCTGTGGGCCTAAATCCGTTTTTTTTTTTCCAACCCCCTGTTTTATTGTGCCACTGTCTGCCTCATTTCTGTGCTGTTTCTGGGTGCCTGACCTCCACACTGTGTCATTTTTGCCACTGGGGACCTCATGCTGCTGCTGTGGCTGCTGCCGTGACCTTTTTCACGTTTCCCTTGTCCCCCTCTTTTGGCCTACTCCTTTTTTGCCACCCCCGAAAAATAATTTTTGCCCTTTCCTGACCCCATTTTTTTTTTTTTTTTGTTTTTGGTGGGCCCCCCACCGTGTCATTGGGGCCATTTTCTGACCTAATTTTGGGTGCTGTGGCTGCCCCCGTGCCTCCACACTGTGTCATTGTGCCACTTTCTGACCTATTTCGCTGCGGTGGTGCTGGTGACCTAAACACTGTGTCCTTTTCCCCCTTGTGGTACTTTCCCTTTTTTTTCCCCCTCCAGAATTTTCATTTTGCCACTGTCTGCCTCATGCGCTGTGTGGGTGTTGCCCTGACCTCCACACTGTGTAATGTGCCCTTTTCTGACCTCATGCTGCTGCTGTGGCTTTCTCCCTGAACCTTACCAAAACCCGTGGTCCTACCCACTCCTTTTGGGGCTTACTCCTTGGTTTTTTTCCTTCCCCAAAAAGTCATTGGCCCTTCCCTTTACCCCATTGGGGTTTCCTCCCCTTGGGCCCCGTGCCCCCGGGGGACCTTTTTAAAAAACTGTTTTACTTTTTCCCAAAATCAGGGGCCTCTCCTGGGGGGGTTTTTATTGGGCCCCCTTCCCAAATGGTTTCCCCCAATTTTTGGGGGGTTTTCCTTTGGGCCCCTTTTCTGCCCGTGGGTGGCTTTCCCTGCTACCTCCCATTGTCATTTGTCCCCTCTTTTGGGCCTTCCCCTGGTTTTTCCACCTCCGTGTATTTTTGCCACGCCCGAAAATTGCTGCTGCTGTGGCTGCTGCCTTTACCCCACAAATTTGTCCTTTTTTCCCACTCTGTGGCCCTACTCCTGTTTTTTTTTACCTCCAGAAATTTTCTTTTTGGGCCCACCTGACCTTTGCTGCTGCTGGGTGCTGCCGTGCCTTTTTTCACTTTTTTGTCATTGTGGGCCACCCTTTTTTTCCTTTTACCCTCATGCCGGCTGCTTTTGGGGGGGCGGGCCGGGGACCTACCACTGTGGGCCCCTTGTTCCCCCTCCCGGTTGGGGCCCCTTTAAAAAGGGGTTTTGGGCAAGGCCCCCCAAAAGCTTTTTGCCAAAAAATGAACCAATTCAAAAGGGCCCCGCGGGGGGGGTTCATGGGGGCCCCCCAAATGTTTTCTTGGGGGTGGGGCCAAAAAGGGGGCCCGCCCGTGGGTGGGTGGCCGTCCAAAACCCCCCCACTGTGGGCCTTGGTCCAAAATCCACCTTGGTTTTTCCCCACTTTTCCTTTTCTTTTTGGGCCCCTCCCGGGTTTTCATTGGCCAGTCGAATCATGTGCTGCTGTGGCGCTGCCCCTGCCACAAAACTGTGTCCCTTGCCCCTGTCTGATTAGGGTGGTGCTTGGCAATGCTGTTACCTTCACAATGGGTTTTTTTGTGCCACTGTCTGACCTCATGGGTGCTGCGTGGCTGCTGCCCGTGACCTACAACTGTGTTTTGGCCCCAAATGTCTTTACCTCTTTTGCTGCTTGGTGATGCCCCTGGGCCCCACACTCTGTCCTTTTTGGCCCCCCTGTTTTGAAAACCCCATGCTGTGCTGCCGTGTCCTCCCCACTGTGTCATTGGGGCCCTCTGTACCTTTTCCTTTTTTTGCCACCCCCAGAATGTCATTGGGGCCACTGTTGAAACCCCATGTGCTTGGGTTTGCGCCGTCCCCCCCCCAAAACTCGTCCTAATGTTGCCCACCTAGCTCTCAGCTTGTTTTTTTTTCCCGCCCTTTTTTCTGGGTTTACTTTTTCAGGGCCAAAATTCCAAGCTGGGGGTTTTTTTTGGGCGGTTTTTTCCCTCTTAAGGGGCCCAGGGAAATTTTTTGTGAAGGATTCTAAAGCGGGGGCAGTCTTTTGGTTTTTCCAAAATAAAACACAACAATTTATGAAGACCCCAAAAACCCAAACTCCCTCTGATATTTTCATGGCACAACTTTAAAAAGCACCCTGGAGGGGTCTGGCAGCCCCGGAAAAAAGCGGTTTTTTAATGGGATTCGTGCCGAAGTAAATTTGGAAAAAAGTTATTTTTTTTCCGAGGGAAAATTTTTGGCCCAAGTGAACGAAACGAATTTTGGGGAAAATTTGCCCATCTCTTCAAAAAAATACGACTTAAGTGGGGTGCTTTTTTTTCAGGGTGAAATGCAAATTTTTACTTCTAGCAGTTTGGGGAAAGCAAGGGATCTTTTTTTTTAAAAATATTCCAATTTTATGGGAAAATTGGGAAAAAACCCCAAAAAAACACAAATTTTGGGGTTTGGAATTTTTTTTTCCACGGTGTTCGCCTGCGGGATAACCTATGTTTTAAAATTTTTTTTAGATCGGACTTTTTTTGGGCACGGGGGTTTCCAAAAAAAAATTTCGAAGGCGGCTGATTTGAACTGATTTCTTAGGTTTATTTTACACTTTAAAACAATTTTTTTATTTTATACTTTTAAAATCTGAGTCCCCCAGGTGTTTAAACCCCTAGGGGACTCGTTTTTTTCTAAAAGCCTTAAAGCATTGTATGTACAATGCGTTAGGGTGTACAAATATGGAGGTACACCATCTGCACAAGGCTTCCGGCTGCCCTGTTAAGTGATCGGGAGCCCACGATTTCGCTGCGGGTGCCCCGATCGCTGTGAGGTATGTTGTGCGGCACTGTTTCTCATTTATTTAGATGCCACAGCCATCCCGTGCTGTAACCGCTACAAAGCCCCTTACCAGCATCAGGACTTACCCATATGTCCAATGTCGGTAAGGGGTTAATAAATTATAACAAGATATTAAGAAAACATACTTTTAGATATTTTTCATGTGTATAAGAAATTGCTATGAAAGACATGGGGCAAAAGGAAGGTAGTCACTGAAAAAATCCTAAACAAATCCAAACTCTAAAATATAACTTTTAATATATACCCATAAAAAATACGATTACGTATCTCAAGTCTATCTCAATCAATATATTTATACAAGTACACACTGTCCCTATCTAATTTCCCTACACTTATCCTCAAATAGACCAAGTAATCGTCCCGATAAGGACGGCCTAGTCTTTGTAGGCTCACCCTATTAAATCACTTTATGTCCCTATCAACCACCAGAAACATTAACATATATATATTTCTGTACAGTGTTTAAAGATATATCAATTCAAAATCCAAACACAGTTATTGATATTCCTGTAGAGTCCCATATAAAGTACTCAAAGGCTCACAGTCCACTGATATGAACACTGCAATTTTTCTCTTTCAATTATAGGGTAAATGTCTATATATATATCGTCCGTGTAGGGAACATAAGATACATATGCTGATCAGCATATCGAGGAGACTACTATCTTGAGTCAGTGTGACGTCCCCTAGGAGATCCTCCTGATGAACCCCATAATATGGAGGGGGGAAACGCGTCGAGGATAAGAGGATAAGGTTGATGTATCTTGAAATGATTTTGTATAAATGTATCTTATGTTCCCTACACGGACGATATATATAGAAATTTACCCTATAATTGAAAGAGAAAAATTGCAGTGTTCATATCAGTGGACTGTGAGCCTTTGAGTACTTTATATGGGACTCTACAGGAATATCGATAACTGTGTTTGGATTTTGAATTGATATATCTTTAAACACTGTACAGAAATATATATATGTTAATGTTTCTGGTGGTTGATAGGGACACAAAGTGATTTAATAGGGTGAGCCTACAAAGACTAGGCCGTCCTTATCGGGACGATTACTTGGTCTATTTGAGGATAAGTGTAGGGAAAATAGATAGGGACAGTGTGTACTTGTATATATATATATTGATTGAGATAGACTTGAGATACGTAATCGTATTTTTTATGGGTATATATTAAAAGTTATATTTTAGAGTTTGGATTTGTTTAGGATTTTTTCAGTGACTGGCTTGTTGTTCCAAATCCATATAGATACTATTTGTTTCTGAGGAAATTTTTTTCTGTGATTTTTGTAAAAGGAAGGTACCAACTAACACACATTTTTAAAACCTGTGAAGAATTTTCTTATTACCGGCTTTCGTGGACATCTTAAGCTTTCTATGTCTTACAGCTTCAAATCCATTGGGTGGGTCGCTCCTCCCAGTATGCCTGTCTTCCCTCACTGAAGACTGGTGACATCATCATTGTGTGTGAGCAGTGGAAGGGAGAGGATGTCACAGCTCTGCAGACCTCCTGCAGTGTTTAGTTCTCATGTCTGCAGAGCTGTCAGCTACAGGCTGCACAGGCTCCTTGTAACCAGAACACGTGTACTGCTGTAGCCAGAACACCTGTATTGCTGTAAGCAGTTATACATACAGTCTGAACTGATGAAACAATTGTGAGTAATGCACTCTGCCTCCCCCCCCTTCACCTCCTATCTGATAACAGGGGGCATGGTGGGGAGGGAGCAGAATGCATTTCTCACATTGGTTTCATCAGTTCAGGCTGTATATATAACTGTTTACACCAATGCAGTTGTTATGGTTACAAGGAGCTTGTGGAACGAGGTAACAGTTCTCCAGGCACAGGACTGACCAGTGCAGGAGGTCTGCAAAGTAGTGACATCCTCTCTGTGTATAAGGCTGTGCTATATGGGGGGAGAGTGGATCTACCAGCTAGAGACTCAGTAATTGCCCAGATCCTTCCTATAGAGCTATCACTGGGAGAAAGGGCATAGAGGAGCTCAGCAGTCATTATTACACAGCTCAGGGTGCAGTGAAAGACAATGAGAGCACAGACAACAACCATTTTCACTTTCACTTTACACAGCTTATCAGGAAGAGAGTGCAGGCAGCCAATCCCAGCACAGTGGGTGGGCATTTCCCATCCAGGGGGTGTGTCCAACAGGGTTGAAGGACATATCAGGCAACCAATCACAGAAAAGGAGGCGTGGCCCGACCACCTGCTGCAAAAATAGCTATAGATGGACAGATTAGCTCATAGCTGCTATACTAAATGATTTAGGTTATGCAAACCAATTGCAAAAGTGCTTATTTTTACTGTCCCCAGATATGGTCTTTGTAGCGAGAAAACCCCTTTAAGGTTGATTGATATATAGACTTGCTATATAAATATTTTAAGTAGAACTACTTAAACTTAACATTGGTTTTCTCTGTTTCTTGCATTCTTTTTTTTTTTTTTTTTTTGGGGGGGGGGGGGATTTATTTGTCAAGCCTTAAGCTCAGGAACAGTGACTTCTGAGAGAATAATAGATGACTAAAATATAAACGGGGATGTTGCACACATAGGGTTACTTATATGAAAATTAGGTCTACAACTTACTTTTTTGCCTAGAGCAACCAATCAGAGTGCCCCTCTCAATTTTCTAGAGCACTATATGAAATGAGAGGGGAGCTCTTATTTGTTGTTATGGATCAACATACCTTACTTCCATATAGATATGTAAACAGATCTCATTGCTTGTGGCTATTTTATTCACAACACAGTATAATCCAGCGTGCCTAACCTTTTTTGGAAACTTTTTCTCAGCATGGTGGATAATAACACAGGTGTGTCACTACCTTTGGCAGGTTCTCTTTAACTAAAAAGTATCTGACACTAGGTGATATTTTAATTAATTTATAACTTTCTTTTGATAATGATTCTGCCAGACCAAATTCACAGTTTGTATCACTGTTCACATGCAGCTTTTAGTGTATTTAAATGCATGTTAATTAATCATGCTGTGAATACATTCTCTCCCAAAAATAGCAAAAAACATTCAAATGGTGACTTTGGGATTTTCTCTTAATTTACATTTAATTCTGTAAGGTTGCTTGTTTTATAGTCAATTAATAATATGAAAACTTCCCCATGTAAAAAATGCTTATGTGCACTCTAAAAACCATAGGAAAGAAAAGACAATCTGCTGCTTATTTTTGTTTAAACTAGGATTTTTTTGTTACTTTAACATTTCTCACTTAGTGGTCTATATGGATGTAGCAAAGTTTACCATTGTGTTATCTCATCCTTGATCACAACAAAAGCCATTAAAAAGCATAGAAAAATTGAAGATAACTTTTTGTGTTACAAGATCAAAATCGTCAAGTTAAAGGGTTTTTCCAAGATGTTTTAAACCTCTCACTGTGCTAAAATAGAAAATTAACCCATCCCACCATTTCAGAACTGCCAGAGCTCAAGAGTCCCTCAATGATGCCACATGCATGGATCACGTGATGATGCAACCAATGATTAGCATGTGACCACAGAGGTCAGTGATTGGCTTCAGCATCATGTAATTCATGAATGTGTTGTTATCAGTGAAGAACCACGGGAGGGTAGAAGACACAGGAACTCTTGCAGCGCTGAATCAGTGGTGAAAGGTAGTTATGGGTTACTTTTCCATTTAAACACAGTGGGAGCTGTGAGAAAAATTCACTCATATGACAGTCATCTCTCCTGAAACTTCATAACTAGTTAGATCTGACAAATGGCCCAAGCTCCCGGGAATGCCTCAATTAATTAACACCCAGCTCAGACCATTGTAAATGGCCTTCCATAGGAAGCTAGCACAGCAGGAGGTTGACCCATCAAAAGAACCCTCATTTCCATTAATTAGCTCAAACCCCCAGCTGCAAAGACTTGACCAAAATGCTCCTAGCCGCAGCGGCCTCGATATTTCATAAAAATTTATAGGTGATCTGCTCATAACTGGTCTATGGCGGTTTCATATCTTAAAATATGGAACTCCCCACACACATAGCCACCACTCCCACGTTCGCACGATGCAGGGGGACCGAGAAATTCAGAACTGGACTTAGGGAGCACCTAGGATAGGGGTGTCTGGTATCAGGGAGTAGTGTAGGTCCAGCCGGTTCTGATGATGTCACTGGTTCCGTTCTGTGCCAATGCCCTGCCGAGGTATGGCCCAGTTTGGTTTTTCAGTCAGAAATTGCATGGCCAGAATGGGAGGAGTTCATAGACCGTCCCAGAGGTGTGTGGGGGGAGTGTAGTGGGCTGCCACGTGTGCTGTCCCATTATAGATATAAGCAGGATCCCTAGATGGGGCCAGTCATTGCATCCAGGAGGGGGAGTACCTAAGAGCATTTCTAGGAGCATCCACACACAGAAGCCAGGCCACATAAGGCCCCACCCATGTGAGCCCAGAACCAAGCCAACCACAGGTAACTGGACACATTTTACTGCCTTTGTCTGTAATCATACTTATATTTGCACCTCAGACTCTTATATGTATACTATTATAATTTTGTATATATTTGTCTAGTGTGCCCTCCAAGGCATATTAAATCTATCAACTTTAATCTGAGTTAATCTGTCTTGAACATCGGCCTCACACGCCTAGTACTCTATCTATAATATATAGCTACCCCAAGGCTGGTTCCTGCCCTTGTTATAAGTTGGTAACGGACCAGTCTTATAATTAAACTAGAAACTGGTGGCAGCCTATTAGACTGGCAAATTTTTGTTTAACCAGTGTGGGTAAACAAATTTCTCTCAGCCATTCAGGGTTTTGGACGAGGAGTGTGTTCTCTTGTCCTCCCTGGTTCTCCCTGTGCCCGTGTGGACAGGGGTAAATGGTGAAACAGTATTTGGCTGACCTTGTGTACCCCTAGTGGGCAGTGCCACGTCACGAAACACCCCAAGTCAGGCCGTCAACCCTCGAGTGGGCCGGCGGGGCAGGCTTTTTCCTGACACTAGGTAATAGGGAGGTTTGCAAGAGTCTTGGACAACCTCTTTATGTTTTCCTATCTCTGTTTACATTTATAAATATTACAAGCGTTCTTCACTGCAAGAACTGTAAATCCGTGGAATAGCCTGCCTGAAGTGCTGGTCACAGTAGGAACAAGAAAGGCTTAGATAACTACCTGAAACTAAAGAATATTAATACATACAGTATGTAGTCATATAAAATTCTAGATCCAGTCTGATGGCAACTCTGGGGACAGGAATGAATCTTCCTTGCAGCAGATTGGTTCTTGCCTTATGGGTTTCAAAGCTTTCATCAGTGGAGGAAACTGGGCTTGGACTACCTGTCCCCCTCCCTTCACCCACATTTACCCCACCCTTGGTTGAACTTGATAGGCATATGTCTTTTTTTCAACCGTACTAACTATGTAACTTGTACTGTTATACAAAATATGTATACTCTGGGCTGCATGAGTATAAAAACAGGGGTTTTCCCTTAAAATTCTGCCGGGTTTGGGGGGAAAAAAGAAAATGCACAAAAAAAATCAAAAAATAACAAAATAAACACTATTCACCTTTTCAATATCCCACTAAACCAGTGCAGATGTTCTGGGGTCCTTCACAGGTCTTTGTTTACACATTGACAGCATTGCCCTCCCATTGTTTAAACTTGGCCCTCAGTGGAAACAGCAGTCATGTTTCATACTAGTTGGCAGCTAGTAAATAAAGATTTGGTGGGGGGAACAATTTTGGCCCAACCCTGCACTGAAAAACCCTTTTGGGAAAATGGGGAAGCAGTTTTGTTTTCTTTAAAAAACTTTCAACTTTTTTCAACAGAAAAAACTCCTTTTAAATTTAATAGTGATGAAAAGGTTTCATTGGGTCTTTTTTACTATAAAACCCCAAAATTACAGTCAGGGGCCAAAATTTTTGAAAATGACCCCAAATTTTTATATTTTCACATGATTTGTTGCCCTCTGGTTTTTATGTGTGTTTGTCAGATTTTTTTTATCACATACGGGAAATACAAGTGAAATTAAATATTTTTATTAACAAAACTTTTATTGCCAGTTAGAATGAGTTAATGCAGCAAGTCAATTTTTGCATTTGTTGACCCTTCTTTTTCCCGGACCTCTCCCAAATTCTCCCTGGCTTTCTCTAAATTTCAACTTTTTGGCCCAAATCCAAAATGATAGCAGTCCTTTCTTGCACAATAAATGCTTGCATTTTGCACAAATTTTTTGGTTTTTTGTTTTTCCCCCCCGCCCTCTTGATGAATTGCCCCAAAAATTTCTAAATGGGATTAAGACCCGGGATTTTTAAAGGCCTTTTGGGACCCAAAATCTCTATGTTTTTTTCCCAAAACCTTTTAGTTTTCCACCTTTGCTTTATGGAAAGGGTTTCTCCATCTTTTCGGGAAAGGGCATTGTTGGATCAACAAAAATGCCCCTTTGGTTTTGGTTGGGAAAAGGGTTGCTCTTGGAGGACATTTTTTGGTACCTTTTCTTTTTTAATGGATGTTTTTTTTTAGGCAAAAACTTTTTGAGACCCAAATTTCCCCTTTGGTGAAAGAAACCCCCAAAATGAATGGTTTTTTTGGATTTTTTTTACAGTTTGGCATGAGAAAAAAGGGGGTTTATCGTAACCTTGTCTTCTCCAAAAAGCTTTTTTAAAAATTGTTCCAAACATTTGGAAAGGGGTTTTTCTTCTGAGAAAATAACAAAAACCCCCAGCCCTCAGCAGCCCACTCCCTGTACCTTTGGAAAAAAAGGAAATATCAGTTGTCCCTAAATGTTTTTTCTGGAGAGAAGTGGCTTCTTTGCTGCCCTCCTTGCCCACCAAAGGGCCCACTTGCATGCAGATGCCCCAAAAAATCCCTGCTGCCTTTTCCCTACAATTTTCGCACTGCTGGTACCCCCGTTTCCCCAAAGGGCCGGGAAAACTTTTAAGAATTTCCCTGGGGGCCCCTTGCGGGTTTCTTTTTTGGGTCCCCGGGACCCTTTTTTGGCAAAAAGGGGAACCTCTCTCCTTGAATTCCTTGATGATCATAGATTGTTGACTGGGGTTTTGCAATCTTTCAAGCTGCTTCCCTTTTCCCCTTGTTAGGCCAGTTTTTTTTGCAGTGCAATGATGACGCTTTGGTTTTCTTAGGATAACCATGGAAAACAAAAAGGGAAAACAATGTTCCCAACCCCAGCCCCCTTTTTAAAAGTGTCCAGTGGTGTGATTCTTACTTTAATTTAAATGACAGTTTTGATCCCCACCCCTGTCCTCACCCAAAAAACCCCCCCCCCTGTGTTAATGGACCAAAAACTGAAACGATGTTGGGGCCCCTTTTAAAGGGGCAGGCCTGCAATAAAGGCTGAAAATGTGTTTTGGGGAAAAAATTTTCCCAATTTTCTAGGAAAACTATTGACTTTGCTATTAATTGCGGTTAAGCTGTTTAACTCTTTAAAAAAATTCGGGGTTTAAATTAAAATTGCCATTTAAAAAACCGGGATGCAGTAGATTTTGTAAAAAATTAAAACATTTGTATCATTCTCAAAACTTTTGGCAGCACCTTGCAAAACATGCACAGTAACATAGCCCCCCAAAGCCCTTTACCCCCCCTTTCAAATCTAAACCCAACAACTAAATGTAGCAGAGTTTGGCTTGCCCTGTAAAATGGTTTTCTTTGTTATCTGCTTTTATCTCTAAACAAAAGCTATTAAAAAATACTGAAAAGGTTGAGATCACATTCTGTGCCGTGTGGTCATGGTCCTTTTTAGCCCCCCAATTTTAAATTTTTGTTAAAATCCAAAAGTGCTGAAATCAAAGCGCCGTTGTTTGTGTTGCTTCTCCTTTTTTATAAAAAGGATTAGTTTTTCAAACTTTTGTATAAGGAAAGTGTCCTTAAAATGTAACTTTTATTATTCATATAACATATTTATTTAAAGAATTAAAAAGGAATTAGCCAAAGGTACACTAAGGGGAAAAAAAGGGTCCAGCACAAGCCCCTTAGAACTTTTTTTTCCCATTAACTTTTTAGAAAAACATTTTTGGGCCCAAAAAAAACATGGCTGAGGGACGGGAAAATTTGCGTTTTGGCCATATTGTTTTTAAAATTGTTTTTTAAAATTTAAAAATAAAACTAGGCAGAAAAGGGTTGTACAGCCCAAAAAAAGGGTAAGGGGAAAAGTGTCGGGGAAGGCTAGCCTGATCGGGCACATTTTAAAAAAAATTTTTGAAAAATTGGCAGGTGAGGAGGACCCCCGGGGTTCAAATTTTGTGCGGGCTGCATAAAAGACACCCCCCCTTTGCTCCGTAAGATGGGGAATAGGAGTGCAGGCCCAGGCTAGACAGGTGCTGGGGACTCCCATTATTGGGGGAAAACAGACAGGGAAACCCCTGCAAAAAGGGATTTGGGATTGTTAAACAGTGGGGTTTTTTAAATGGGGCCCAATTCGACTTTTTTCACGGATCGGATTGACAGATTGCTGGGTGGGGCTGGTGAGAATCCAGCTGTCATGGTCCATATTGGCACCAATGACAAAGGTAGACTATGTAGTAGACAGTGGACAAATAAGGAGCTGAAAACCAAATCCTAAAAACGTTCATAAAATAAGTTTTTTGTTCACTGCCTGTCAAAAGCTGCTGAAAAAAAACATTTTTTTTTTTGGCTTTTTTTGGGTTTTTTTGGGCCCGCTTTTTTCTTTCAGAAATGCAAACAAAAAATTTTTTTCTGGGGCTTTTTAACAATAAAAGGGGCCAAAAAAAAAAGCCCCAAAAAAACGCCGGGGCCCCCCTTTTTTTTAAACACCCAGTATTTAAATTTTTCTCCCCTGCTCGTTTTTTTTTGAAATGTTTCAAAAAAATGACCGGGCAAAAAAAGAAGCTAAAAAAAGTCTGTGGAGATAACAGAATTTTTTTTACTATAAAAGAAAAACCGACCTCTTTTAAAGAAAAAAGTTTCGTCGTTTTCCCTAACAATACAATTGTTTGGGTGCCCTTAAAAAAAAATTTTAGAATAAACCCCAGGGTTTTTTGCGCAAAAGTGAAAAAAAATTTCGGCCCCTTTCATCGGGGGAAAAAAAATTTCTGTTTTTTCTACCTTTTTTTTTAAAAAATTAACTAATAACAATAATAAAAAAGGGTTTCAAAGGGGGCAACAAAAATAAAAGCAGGGGTGGATTCATTACCCAGAAAGATTTTAGCAAAAATTGGGGTTTTTTATTTTATTTTTATTTTTAAAAACATATCAACGGTCAATATAGATATCTCTTCCAAGACAACTTTATACCCAGGATTGTATTAAGAACAAGGGTGCATCATCTGCATTTTGAGGAAGAAGTTTTTTTTCATAAAAATAGGCTTTGGGGGGGGAATTCTTTACTGTAAGGCAGTGAGACGTGGAACCCCTTCTGCCAGGGAACTTTTTCCTGGTAAATTTCATAAAAAAAAAATTTAAAAAAGGGTTTGGGATGTATTTAAGTGTTAAAAATTAACTTTTAGATGGGCAAAATTTCTAAAAAATTCGATTCGGTCATTTCGCCAAATTTTTTCCGAAAAAATTTTTTTCCCGTTCCAAATTAAATTTTTGGCACGAATTGCATTAAAAAGCAGCTATTTCCGGTGCACCAGAGCCTGCGGGTGCTGTAGAACGTTGTGCCATGCTAACAATTTCCCGAGGACTTTTTTTTGGTCTTCAAAATAAGTTGTTTTTTTAGTATGACACGCAAAAGATGCTCCCGGGCCCCTTTTAGAATCGCTTTCCACAATAAAATTTCCCCGTGGGCATTTTAAGGGAAAAAAACTGAACAAAAAACTCAAGGGGAATGTACCTAAATAAAGTATGCGAGGGACAGGGGAAAAAACAAGTGAGAGTAAATTTGGCAAAATTAGGGGACAGAGTGGGGAGGTGAAGGCGGAAAGCCCACCACAGAAGCATGGGGTTTAAAGGCAGTGGCACAATGACATTTGGGGAGGCAAAAACAGGAGGAAGCCCCCGAAGGGCAAAAGGCTGAGAGGGGAGGTCACGGCGGCAGCAGCTTGAGATCGGGCAGTGGCACAATGACTTCGGAGGCGGCAAAACAGTATTAGGCCACAAGTGGCACAATCATCGGTTGTGGAGGTCAGGGGCGGCAGCAGAAAGGGAAAATGGGCAGGGGGACAATGAAAATTCTGGAGGGGGCCCAAAACCCAGTATTAGCCACGGGAGGGGCCAAAAATCCACATTGAGGGGGTTTCCCCGCCGGCAGCATTTATGGGTCAGGCAGGACACAATGAAAATTTTTGGAGGGGGAAAACGTATTGGGGCCAACAGAGTGGCACAATCACAAGGGTTTTTGGTCCCCGGTTGGCGATTTATGAGATAAAGGCAGTGGCACAATAAACATTTAGAGGGGGGAAAAAACAGTATTAGGAAAACAAAGTGGCACAATCACACAGGTGGAGGTCCGGCGAAAGAAGTATAGGTCAGGAAAGTGGCACAATGACATTCTAGGGGGCCCAAAACAGTATTAGGCCACAGAGGGGCAAAATTTAAACAGTGGGGAGGTCACGACGCAGAAGCATGAGATCGGGGCAGTGGCCAATGACATTCTGGAGGCGGAAAAACATTTGGGCCCCAACAGAGGGGCACATCACACAGTGAAAAAGGCCCGGCGGGGCAGCAGTATGAAACAGGCAGGGGCACAATAAAATTTTCTGGGGCGGTTTTAAACCCATTTATTAGCCACAGAGGGGGCACAAAACACACATTTGTGGAGGTCACTGCGGCACCCAGTATGAGTTTCAGGCAGTGGCCCCAATGACATTCTGGAGGGGAAAAAAACATTATTGGGCCACGGGGGGCCCACAATCACACATTTTGGGGAAAGGTCACGGGGGCCAGAAAGGTATGAGATGGGTTGGGGCACAATGAAATTTGGGGCGGCAAAAAAATTATTTTGGCCAAAACAGATTGGCCCCCAATCCCACACGTGTGGAGGTCCGAAAAGCAGCAATGAAAACAGGCAGGGGGGCCCCAATAAACATTTGGAGGTGGCAAAAACAGGAGGAAGCCACAAAATGGCACAAGACTGAGAGCGGGGGTTTCCACGGGGTGGCCGGGCAGAAATGAAGTCAGGGTGGCAAAATTGACACAGTGTGGGGGGGGGCACGGCGGGAGTCACAGCAGCAGAAAGAGGTCGGGAGAGTGGCAAAAAACTTTTGGGGGTTTGGAAAAAACAGGGGGGAAAGGGGCCACAGGGGGGAAACAAGGGATGAGGGGGGGTGGTCATTTCCGGCAGCAGATGGGGTTTGGGACAGTGGCCAAGGAATTTTTGGGGATGTCACGGCAACAGCAACACCCACCCGAAAGCATGGGTCATGGGAGGGGCACAAAGACAGAGTGTTAAAAAAGGTGGGTGGCTTTACCAGCCCCTGGTAAAGATGGGGGTGGCGGGAAGGAAAAAACTGGCAAAGATGTTTTTCATCGGGCGGGGGCGGCATCAAAATAGGGGCTGGGGCACGTTTTTTGCCCCCGACGACCCCTAAGGCTTTGGGGGGTGTGTGGAAATCCTGGCCGATCCACCCCTTGATTCATTTTGAAAAAGGGGGTCAGCGTTCCAAAATTTCCCGGGGGAAAAGGGGGGTTTTTCCCCTTTTGGGGTAAGGGAGGGCCCCCCGCCCCCTTTTGAACCCCCGCTCTGATGCCCCCAAAAACGGGCCGGGCAGGACAGCTTCCCCACTGCAAACTGGGAAAAGTTCCCGGCCAAAAATTCCAGTTTGGCTCCCCAGTAGCCCAGCGGATTTTCCCTAATTTGGGGGTGGCAGAGTGCTGCCCAAGTGGGCCAAAAACCGGGTTGGTTCGGGGACTGCCCAGGTCCTGTTTGCGGCTGTCGACTCCCCCTTCCTAAATTGGAGGTAAAGGAAGCTGTTTCTTTCAGGGGACCCAGACTTGGGTTTAAAACTGTTTTGGGAAGCTGGTGTGCCCCTAACTCCCCCCCTTCCCCCCCGGGAGCCGGGGGCCAGTAGAAACCCGTGGCGCGGGGAAAAAACCCCCCGGGCAGACCGGTCAGAGGAGGGACAAATGCCGCCAAAAGGCAGGGGCCAACTGTTTTAGGGGAGGTTTCCCTATAGTATTTGATTTTGTCCCCCCCTTTCCTCAATAGCTGGGAAAAAGGCTCCCATTTTGGACCGGTAGCAAAGGGTCCAATAGGGGAGAGCCCGAATTTATCCCTCTGCCGGATTTCTGACATTGGCTGTCACAAGCCCCAAATAAGCATGCCCGGGGCCAACTGCACAAGTGAAAACCCCAGGGGGTCCCGCCCCATTTTCCCCTGTATACTGCCCGGTGCTTTGGGGGGCATTGCCCCCATCTTCCCCATCTCCAAAACCACCTCCTCCCAGCTCCCCCTCCTCCTCCTCTCTTGTCAAAAAGGGTAGAAAAAACCACTCCTTTTTTACCAGCAAAGCTTCTGCTCCAATGTCCCCCTCCTCCCCCCATTTTTGTCCCCATGGACTCATGTGGGCCCCGGGATGTTTGTCGCCAGTTTCCAGTCCCCCGCCCAGGGCAAAATTTTTTTTGCATTCCCGTTCCCGGACATGAAGCAGTTTAAAAAGATGTTATTCCCTCCCGAAATCCCCCCGGCGACTGACAAAAAAAACGTCGCCTTCCTCGAATGGCCTCAACAAACGGCAGTTTTTTGCAAAGAGCTGCCACTGGCTTTTTTCAAAGTTACACAGGGGGGTACTTTTGTCCCGCCTGGGCATCAAAAAATCGTTTAAAGGCCTTTCTCGTTTTATAAGTGGTCCAACCCTGTCAGGGCCCCGGGAAAATTTCCCGCGGGGGGAAAAAAACGCTTTTCAAGGTGTGTTGGGCAAAGGGCCCTTTTGCGCTTAAAATCGAGGGGGGTTCCTTGATTTGCACCGGGAAAGGATAAAGGGGCATGCACATTTTTCCCGGCCATTTTCTGAAGATTTGGGGGGAAGACTTCAGGAAAAATTTTCACAACCGATTTAAAAAACCCCGCCCAAAGCAGGGGCATGGGGCCTCCCCCTCCCGGGGCAGCGCGGGCACCCCTGTTCCTCCCATTGTCCGCACCCTGGTTCCCCCATTTTCAGTTGGCGCGGAGAAAGCCACACATCGATTTCCCTTTCGCCCAAAGAAAGGGAGCAATTTCCTTTCCCTGTGTTACTTGTTTGCCGAGGCAAGCCGGTGAAACTGCCCTGGGCCCCCGCTGTGCCCTCACATGTTGGTTTTATGGAGCCCGTACTTTTTGGGGGGGAGATGGTTTGGGGGGGGCGGGGAGGGGGAAACGGACTTGGCGCAGGTGGCGATTGAAAAGTGGGGGGAAAGCGGGTTCCCCGTCCAAGTTGGGTTTTTGGCCCGGGGAAGCACATTCACCCCTTTGGGGCCGGGAAAGGACATGTATGGCCCCCGACCGTTTGTTACAGCTCCAGACGCCCCCGCTTTTCCGGCACCTTTGGGAAAAAACCCATAAGCCCCAAAGGACTGACCCCCCTTTCCCGTTTCCCCATATTTTTGAAGTGCGGTTTTCCCGCCTTTTTTGGGAAAAAAATTACCTTGGAAAAAAATCCATCCCCCCTCGGCAAAAGGCCCTTTGTTCCTGAACGGGCAGAGTCCCCCCATTTGGAAAGGGGGGGGACTGCAGGGACCCAAAAATTGGACAGGGGCACCCGGGCACTTTCTGCCCTTAGGGTGGTTGGACGGTTTCTGTTGCTCCCTTTTCAATCGCCTTGCGAAAAGAAAGGGGGGCGCCTTTAGTAGCGGGGGGCAGGAGCAAACTTTGGGCCGGGGATGATGTAAAAAAAGGGAAAAAGCTCCCCTTTTGCGAGGGGGTTGGAAACCTTTTAATGGAGCAATGGCAAAGGTTTTGCCCCTGGGCGCTTTCCCGCTGCTGCTGTTGCGTGGCGGGAGAAAGGGGCCACCACATCGAGGGCCCCGTTTTCCCAGGCCACCCGGAAAGGGACGCTGCATGTGTTGACGCAGGGCCCCGGGGGCCAACTTTTGTCCCTGGCCACGCTTCAAATTTCGGGCCCCCAGAAAATTTTACATATTAAACCCAAAATTTGGCTCCTCCGGGGTCTTAAACAAAAAAAACTGCCACACCGGCCCAATTTTCCCCCGGAAATTTTTCCGCCAATCTCCGCACCCGAGTGACACTGCCCCCGCTGCCTCCCCTGAGCCCCGTGCTGCTCTTTCTGGGGCCCCGCGAAAACGGGGGTTTTTTTTTCCCCTGGCCGCTTGGGCCCCCACCTAAAACTGTGCTATTTCCCCTTTACACCCGGGCCAAAACGACCCACTTTTTTTTTTTTTTTTTTTTTTTTTTTTTTTTTTGGCTGCCGCTGCCCCGCCTTTACGGCAAGTGAGCCCTCTTCCCCCTGACGATGATGAAGCCCTTTTCCTTTACCCGGGTCCCAAGTGCGGTTGGCAAAATCATCATCTATTTTTTTGTTTTATCGTCATGTGTCCTCCCCATGGGCTTGGGTTTTGCCCAGGGGACCTCTCACAACATGACCCCCTGCCCCCTCCACATCATAACTTGCCGCCTACTGCAAAAGCAGGCGATATTGGCCCCATTTCCGCTGCAAGTAACTGCTGACGCCCTCCTCAAAAATTTTTTCCTCCTCGCTTATTGGGCGCTGAGCCCATCTACAAAAGTAGATCTCCGGGCTGAGGGAAACCCCCGGGTGGGACTGAGGCGGGCTGAGGACCGGTGCGGGCCGCTGACCCACCCGGGCAATTTCCAAATTAAAGGTTGTGTCTGAGGTTTCCCAAACCCACTCTTTGGCTGGGGTTGTCAGAAGGGCATCCTTTGGGGGAAGAGGTTTAAACCCATTTAACCAAAACAAAACCCCCTTGGGGTTTCTGAACAACACACGGCCCCTAGATTAAAAGCGGGGAGTTGTGGCCTCCCCCCGAGTGACCCTGCTGTGACGTCCCCTTTTTTGTGCGCACCTTGGGGGTGTTCCAAAATGTTTGTGCCACGACCCCTCGCAGGTGCAGGGCCTGCCACCTCTTGTCGGGCATACTGGTTTTTTTCTAAAATGTACAGACCCCGTTTGATGATGATAACTTTATATGAAAAAAAATACACCCTTTTTTTTACTCCCCAAAAGAAACCCCCTAACAAGGGTTTTGGGGTAAAACCCCCGGGAAAAAAATTGCGCTCCCCCAATGGCCAGGAAAAAATACTTTAATGTGTTTGTTTAAAAAAAACTGATGTGTTTTTTTTTTAAAAAAAAAAATTTAAAAGCACAAACCCGGCTTAATTAACCTTTGGGCATAAATTTTGGGGAAAAGGAAAAAATTTTTATATTTTTGGGGTTGAAAAAGACGGTTTAAAATTTTTTTCAGCACACCAGCAAAACCCAAAGCCCTTTAAATTTAAAACCCCCGGATTTTTAAAAATTTCGCCAAAAAAAATTGGAAACCGCACAAAAAAAGTAGTTTGTTTGCAAAAATTTCAATTTCGTGTTTTTTTACGCCACACAACAAGGAAATACGTTGTTTAAATTTGCCCTTTTCTTTTGAATTGGCTACAGGAAAAATTTTTTATATTTTGGCGTTGAAAAAAACTTTTTTTTTTTCACACAACCCGCCCCAAAAAAAACCTTAATTTTAAACCCTGGATGAAAAATTTGGGCCCAAAAATTGACCCCCCAAAAAGTTTGCTTTTTGCGGGGTAACAATTAAAGTTTTTGCGCCACCCCAACAAGAGGGTACAGTTGTAATTTTAAACCCTTTTCTTTTGAATTAGGCTACAGGAAAAATGTATAAAAATTTTTTCGTTTAAAAAAAAACGGTTTTTTTTTTGGCCACCACACCCCCAAAACAACGCTTAATTAAACCCCCCCGGGTTTTTAAATTTTTCCCAAATTAAATTTGGCCCCCAAACAAATTAACTTTGTAAACGTGTTTAAAAATTTTGGTTTTTTTTTACGCCCCAAAAACAAGAGATAATTGAAAAAAACCTTTGCTTTGTTTTTGGCTACAGGAAAAATATATTTTAAATTTTGGGTTGAAAAAGAAAAGGGTTTTTTGGGGTCAGCACACCAGCAAAACAACGCTTAAAATTTTTAAACCCCCGGAAAGAAAAATTTCGCCCAAAGAAAAGAGCCGCCCCAAACCCAAATAGCTTTGTTGGTGTTTCAATTGCTTTTTTTCTACGCCAAAACAACAAGAATACAGTTGTAAAAAACCTTTTTTGTGAATTAGGGTTTCAGGAAAAATGTATATAAATTTTTTGGGGTTGAAAAAGAGGTTTCTTGGGGGGCAGCACCCCACAAAACAACGCCTAATTAACCCCCGGGTTTTAAAAATTTCCCAAAAAATTAAACCGCCCCAAAAAGTTGCTTTTTAGGGGTTTAAATTGCTTTTTTTCACGCAACAACAAGGGATTTCAGTTGTAATTAAACCCTTTTTTTTTGAATTTGGGCTCAGGAAAAATGTTTATAAATTTTTCGTTTTAAAAAGAAAGGGTTTTTTTTGGGGGTCAGCACACCAGCCCCCACCCCCCAAAAAATTAGAAAAAAGAACATTAAAGAAAAGTTTTGAGAAAGCTGAGGGCAAACCCCCCAAAAAATTTGCTGTATTAAAAAAACAATTTTTCAGTAAGAGGGTATTTACCGCGGGGAGCACCCTTTCCCCGATTTGGGACAAGAGAGGGTTTTGAGCTTTCCCCGTTCGCGTCCCCACTTTTAAAAGTGCCCGTGACAACAAAAGAATTCCCCCCGGTCTCTGATTGGCTTTACCTCTTTCACTTTCATGCAGGGCTATGCCCCCTTCCCTTTCCCCCCCAAGTGCTTTTTGGCCCCTTTTAGCGCCCCTGTGCTTTGCGCCTTTTATCAAACAAAAAACCCCAAATTGGGGCCAAAACCCCAAGTACCCCAAAGGGTTTGACTTCGTTCCGAAAAAAAAGTTTTTTCCGAAAATTTTAAAAAGAATTCCACTTTTGGGTTAAAAATCCCATTCGCCCATCTCAAATATAAAAAGTTATAGGAACCCAGGAAAATTTTGGAGAAGGGGTAAAGGGGTTTTGCTTTGTTGGGATGTTTGGGATAGTGGATTGCCCTTTGGGGGACCGGGGGGTAGGATGACAGGCTTTGGGGGGGAAAGCTTTGGTGAAAAAGTTGAGAATCAGTCAGAGTCACAGTTGGGACTGTTTTGGGGGAGCAGCCAATCAGGGAGCTAAGGGGGACGGGGGCTGGAGGTCAGACAGACATTTTTTTCTAGAGAGGGTTTTAGCCCCTTAGTTTTTTAGGAAATAAAAATTTTGGTTTTGGGGTATAAAGTTCTAGTTAAAGCGCAAGTTAAGGGAAACCCCCCGTTAAACCAGGGCCAATTTGACAGGGAAACCGAGGGGAGAAGGGGATTTGCCTGATTTACTGCTTATATTTAGATTGGCAGGCACTGACAAAAGGAAAGGGGAGATTTCCCAAAAGAGTGGGGCCCTGAAAGGGGAAATTTAGAAAAACCCATAATTTCAGGTGGGCAGTTTTGGGGGGCTGCCAGAAGAGCAAGGGAAACCCTTGAGGCCAGAGGGGAGGTTTTCCTGTCGCCAGGCATCATCACCTTGCAACTGGGGCTGGGACGGGGGGGCAGCGCCCCGTGCCATCACCAACATAGTTGGACTGGGTTTTGGAAAAAAAAAAGGGGTTTAGGGGGAAATTTGCCAAGTGTCCAAAAAGAACATTTTAAAATGTGGGTTTTTTTTGACATGTGGGTTGCTTTAACTATTAACCCTCCACAAGAAATTAAAAGGGGGAGTAAAGCCTTTAATTTTTCCCCCCCAAACATTTGTTTCGTCTGCTGTTAATTTATGGGCCGGGGTACCCCCCCCATCTCTACAGGTCCCAAAACCGCACCTCTCCCCCCAAAACAAAAAAAGGGCCTTTAGGATACCAGGGGAACCCGGAAGGGGAGGGTAGTTGTCCCGGGGAAAAAGGGAAATTTTATCCCATACCCCCCCTTTTGGGAAAACGGGAACCCCCGGGGGGGTTTTTCCACGGAAATTGGGGGGGGAGTAACTGCCGCCGTAAGAACCCCAAAAACCCCCCTACCAACATCATCCTCTTAAATTTTTTATTTTTGGGTTTGTTGAAGCGGATTCGGTATAGAGGATAGAGACTGTAAACATGGTGGAAGAGTCCCCCCAAAAATTAGGTCCGATAGAAAATCTGAGCAAACCCCCTTGGATGCACTTCGAGAGCAAGCAAAGCAAAGGAAGACCTTGGGGACAGAAAGTTTGGGTTTTAGCAGCGCCAGAGGTGCCGCAGGGGACTGTTCCGGGCCCCATGTCCTTGAAATGGAAGAGCAAGTGGAGCAGTGGTTGCAGGAGGACTGCCAGGAAGCAGCGCTGCAGTTGTTGACCCAACTAGGGCAATACAAAAAGCAGTGTGAGGTGTGGAGTGCCTGGAGTAAGACAGCACTCGTTCTGGTGGGTGGTTATTATTGTGGGGTCAAGGATGTTAACAAAGGATGCTGAATCCTTACCCGTGGGGGTTACCCACAATGTTTATAGTATTGTGTTTAATGTGTACTGATAACACAAGTGTACAAAATGTTTTAATTCCCTGCAAAACACATGTGTGTGTGGGAAAGCCAGGGATGGCTTCATTTTAAGGAGAGGGAAATGTAAGGGGTTGTGCTAGTGTTGGGATGTTGGCAGTGGTGTATTGCCATGGGAGACCGGGGAGTAGGATGACAAGCTTGAGGGGGAAGCTGCAGTTGGTGACAATACAGAGTCCCATACCTCTCCCCGCAATACGAAAAGGACTTGAGGATAATTGCTCCGAGCAACGGCAAGTTCATCCCATGCGCCCCCTCTGCTGGTACATGGGAAACTGGGGGTGCGGGTGCTTGCCATGGACAACAGGCGGCTCAGTCAGCTGCCGCCGTAAGATACCCCCTACCAACATCATCTTCTTATTTTACAAAGGGGTGTTGATCCAGGGATTTATTCTGATTGCCAGATTAGAGTCAGGAATTTTTTCACTTAAAATGAGGACAATTGGCTTCTACTTCATGAGAGTTTTTGCCTTCCTCTGGATCAACACTATAGCAATATAGGAGCAGAAACTATATAAACAGAAAATCTGAGATTCTCAAGGACTACAACAAACTCAGACTGAGAAACAGTAGGCTGGACAAGAACCGACTAGAACTGAATGCAAAAACCTAGCAGATTACTAGGCAAAGTCTAAAAAAAATATCAGAACAGGAATAGACAGGACACATTAAAGATACTTAAATTGGACAAAAAGAAAACAAAAAAACTAAAACAAGACAAAGACATAAACAAACATCTGTTATCAGCAACCCTTATGCTGTAAAATCAGTAATCTTTATAGAAAGACCAGTAAATAGCTAATTCACTCAACAAGCCAAGGCTACACAAGATGATCAGCTGAGATGCTAAAATATGAGCAAATAGAGAAACATCCAAAGAAGAAGAAGAAAATGTTAGACCTACTGTATGTTAAGTCAATTACATTACTGTGTACTCAAAAAAGCTGATGCTGAGTGGGGAAAAATGAGAGGGCACCCTCAAAAAGACAATCTTACAGCAGAAAACTCATCTCTAGATAAATCAATGCAAATAACCTTAAACTATCAACTCACCAGGAACCTGACAGGTTGTTTATGCTCCCCTATGTGAAAGCAGGACGTGATGGAGATATGATACATAGGGTTATATGATAGAGGAGAGAAGTTGAGCTCTGTGATATATATGGTTATATTTCCTTCAATTGGTGTGCAAATAGTTCTAATCTTTATGCCTCCAAGACAAAAAGAAAAACCAGGGGGGAGGAAAGAACAGGTGCACCAATCTAGTGTAGTATGTTAAGTTCTTATATGATTTAATATCAATCAAAATGTGCTCACCTTATTCGGTTGTACAAGAATGGTACAACACATTATTAAGCCTAAACTCCACAGACCAACTTATAAAAGATGTCAAATACCTCCTATGTCCCATAGGAATGCAGGGAAATCCCTATGGGACATAGGAGGTATTTGACATTTTTTATAAGTGTTTATGATTAGGGATCGACATATAATCGACAAAGTTGAAATCTGCACGGTTTTTACGTTGATCGGATCTTATAGATTATATGATTATTGCAGTAATATCTTAACGGTAATCATTTAAAATCGCGCCATTTTCGGTGCTTCCTGTAATTTTAGCGACCAGCAAATCAGCTTAGAGCAAAAAGCAGGGTGGGCTGGGTGTGCAACGTCATGACTGTGATGTGTATGGTTGTCATTGGCTGGAAAAATCACATGACCTCGTTTTGCATAGACCAGCGTTTCCTGTTCAGCATCAGTCTTTCAGTGTCTAACATTAGAGCAAGACGTCTGCTGCGTGTCTCTCAATACAGCTCAGCTCAGAGACACAGTTCTTATCTTTATTCATACAGACAACTATGCTTTTAGCTGTGAACATTAGAATATGGGTAGATTAGAGAATTTCTTATTTAGTTAGACTTTTAAAGAAACATCTAGTGCTGTCCAGCCCGGGGGTGGGGGCGAGGGTCTGGCTGTCCAGCCCCGGGGTGGACAGACAGACAGGCTTTGGAAAGGAGGGTGCATATTGTGCAGCCCAGACTATGCTTTTAACCTGCATTTAAAGGCTTTTTTACACTTTTTTGGCCCAAAACTCCACCTGAGGTGAAAATTTTACCTTTATTTTGTGCGTCCCAGTTTTTTTCAAATAGCCACTTGTTCGCCCAATTTTGATACAGAAATTTTATCTAACAGTTCTGTTGTCATTGCTGAAAAAAAACCAAATTATTGTTAATTTTTAAATAGCTGATTGAGTGGTGCATTCCGTTTTTTCAAAAAGCCACCTTGTATTAAAATTTTGGTTTCGAAATTTTTTAGTAATGTTTGGGGTATTCTTTTGGGGCAAAACCACCTTTTGTTATCCAATAATTTTTTTAAAAAAAACTGTATTGCAGTGGGCGTCCCCGTTTTTTTCAAAAAGCCACCTTGTATTAAAAAATTTTGGGTATAGAAAATTTTTTAGTAATGTTGGTGTATTCATTGTGCAAAAAAAACCCCTTTTTTATCTTTATAATTTTAAATAGCGTATGCACGTGGTGCATCCGTTTTTTTTAAAAAAGCCCCTTGTATTAAATTTGGATACAGAAATTTTCTGAATGTTGGTGTATTTCATTGGGGCAAAAAAAAACCCTTTTGTTACCCTATAACTTTTAAAAGCTGTATTCCTTTGGTGCTCCCCGTTTTTTTTTTTTAAATAGCCATTTTTATTAAATTTTGGAAAAAAAATTTTCTAGCAATGTTGGGGTATTTATTGGTGCAAAAAACCCCTTTTCTTATCCCTTAATTTTTAAATAGCGTATTGCACGTGGGGGGCCAAATTTTTTTAAATGCCCCGTTTTACCAATTTTTTATGAAAATTTTTTTAGTAAAATTTTTTCATTTGTATTGCTGCAAAAAAAAGCAATTTCTCATCCCTTTTTAATTTTGAAAAGTTTTATTTCACCGGGGATCTCAGTTTGTATGATAGTTTTTTGAAAAAATATCAATTCCTAGTCTATGGGCAGTTTAAATCCCCCGGGACGAAGGAAAAACACTGTGATTTTTGGTCTTCGGGTTTTTCCCCAGAGCATTCACAGGTATTTGATAGAACAAATTTTAAAATTTGTTAGCTGTTGGAAAAATTTAGGGATTTTGAATTTTCTGTGATTGCCCTCTTTGAGTACGTTTTTCAATACGGATGTGAAAAATTTTTACCTTTTTTTTTTTTATATTTTTGAGCATGGAGCGCTACAGGGGTAATGAGAAAAAAGGGGTGTAGGAAAGGAGGAGAGGTACGAGGGGAAAGGGCTCCTTCCGGTGTGGGGAAAAACCCCAAACACGCAGTGGTTGCGGGGCCCTCGGCCTGCATCGTGGGTCGGTGCCCTGTGAAATTTAGTAACAAAAAAGCGTCGCCCAAATTTTTCTTCAGTGGTTAATGAACCCGCATCAGCGTTTTTCATTCCCGTCCCCCGTTCACAGCAAAAAATGTCGTATCATCACGTAGATCCATCCAACTGAAGGAAGGCAGCCCAAAATTTAAATCATGTTTTCCCATGGAAATCCTTTTTGAAGACCCTTTGATACAAAATGCGGTTGGGGTCAGAAGGCATTTATAAGATCAAAAGGCCCAAAAAGGATGATTTTATTGCTCTGAGCCCAATCGCTGGCCATTAGAGGAGGGGAAGGAAGGGTCAATCGCAAAAAATTCCCGGCGGTCGGGAACCCTTGCAGTGCCTGTTGTTTTAGCCCGCAGTCCCGGAGTTGAATTTCAGGACGAGGAAGTACCTGGTGATGATGATGAGCATTGCGGTTTCAAAAGTGGTTTTTCAGCAGAATTTGTTTCGAGGCTTCAACACTGGAGAGGAGGAGGAGG